>JAGFMF010011726.1:9791678-9821896 GCA_019455555.1 Galemys pyrenaicus | reverse complement strand
CCCCTCCCCAAGATGTGCTTCGATGTTCTACTCATGTTCTATGCACAAGCCGATCTCATCTTATACTGACCACATAAAAAAATATAACAAGGGGAACAATACCACCAACCTTAAGGGAAAAAGGCTCGGGAGACAGAGACCACGTTTGTTGGCCACGATCTGGTGCTTGTCTGGAAAGAGTCTATTTGGCATATAATCTCTAAAAAAAACATCTTTCTCAACCAGCCACTACTCAAATCATTCTGCTATCCCCAATCAGATTTTTAATTTTCACAAGTATGGCAACCATGATACCACAGCACTTCCCACCGCACAGGCTGTTTTGCAAACTGGGATCACGCTGGCACGTCTCTTCCTCAGCTGGTAGCTCCTTGTTCTGGTGCACCTGAGAAGACCTCGGTGTGCGCCTGTGTCGACGGTTACGGTGGCGGTGACTTTAGAGACAAGACCTCGGGAAGGCCATGCATTTTCTGCCTTGCCGTACTGGGACAACCAGCCCTGGAGCCGAGCTGCGCGTTGTGCAGAAGGCACGCAGCCGTGTGCCCGTACAAACAGCCTCGGCTGAGGCCAAAGCCGACACCAGCAGCAGATACGAGCCCTGAGCTCAAGCCGACACCAGTGCCAGCCCTGCGTCACCGCCAGCTCGACCTGAAGCCACGTCTCCGCCAAACATAGCCCAAATCGCAAATGTATGAAGATGATTGTCGTTAGTTTATGCCGCTAAGTCAGGAGAGCTTCACAAGCACCAAAAGTCATTGACAGAATAGAACACTATTAGTAAGGCTTTTGTCTGTGTACATGGAAGAATGGGTACACAAAATGCTGAATGGATATAGAATGGAATGTTTTGAAGCAGCTAGGAGGGATGAATTAGATTTGTATGTAGCAGCGTAGATCTCAAAAATATGCAGTGAAAAAAAATAATGGCATTTATATACATGCCATTTATATACATTCCACTTACATACATTTGAAAACATACTCAAAGCAATCCTATGTGTTTTGCAAAGCCCCGTAAGTCTAATCAAATCAGAACACATACATGCAGTATACTAGGGAGTGGATCTATGGGAGTGAGAATGAGAATGAAAAGGGAGAAAATAACTGAAAAATCAAACACGTGTGACAGTACTAAACTTGACTCATATTTGCTCCTGGGCCAACACAGCTCAGATCTACTGCCCACTGCCTTGGCAATCAGATGTGACCATACGGATGCTTTAACCAATGGAATGCAGGCAGCAGACGGAATATATGCTCTCCACGGGTCAGACACTGAGAAAAGGAAAACAGCTTTGGCAACTGAAAAAAAAGTTGTGGCATCCCCGTCTGAACGATCACAATATAGCAACAGTGGCCAGATGTGGCGACTCTGTGACGGCGGCAGACCAGGCCACACAACTACTCGGTGGCCGCGTCTGGAACGATACTCTGCAGTAAATAGTCACACTCCCCGTTTCTAACACGCATATGGCTGTGCTTTGCTGATGACGACTCTAGCTATCAGCACATGCTCCTAAACTTGCCAAGGTTCACAGGCTCTGAAAAGCCCCTAGTTCCTGACAGCACCAGCTCACCGCTGGCCTCAACGTCTGTTAACTCTCCTTTGGGTTGCTCAGCACAAGCCCGGAACTGTGAGCGTGTTCTCTTACGAGGGTGCCCGTGGGAAGCTGAGAAGCTGAGAAGCTTCTTGTGAGACCTGAGCTGTGTCCGTGCTGGGCTTTGGCTCATGAGGTTCGACGAGAACGGAGCTTCCTGAGATCTGGCTCACATCCTTCCCTGGCACAAATTAAGGTCCTGACACAAATTGCTTCTAAGTAGTCAGCCATCAGCAGGAACGAGGAGTTAACGCCATACAAACATTAATTCAAAATGGCTACAGGCTTGGATATAAAACATGGAATCTCAAAACACAGGCGATACAGCCCTGGATGTCAACTGTAAAGATGTACTTGGGGATGCAACCTGAAGGACAAGGGAGACAAAAGCAGAAACAAACGAATGGGACTCTAGCACCCAAATAGCTTTCGGATCTCAAAATAAACCACTCAAAGCCAAAACTACAACCGATGTACCAGGAGAAAACATTTGCACAACACAGTCCTGAGAAGAGGTTAATTTCCAAAATATGTAAAAAACTCCTACAATTCAACAACAAAAACCACCAATCCAAAACTGGGCAGAAGAGTTAAAGGGGCACTTCTCCAAAGATGGAGAAATACAGGTGGCCAAGAGGCACACGAAAAAAAATGTTCAACACTATTTTTCATCAGGAAAAGGAAAATCAAGTAATCCACAGTGAGATATCACCTACTCCTGTGAGAATGGCCATACAAAAAAAGACCAGAAACAACAACTGTTGGTGAGAACGTGGAGAAAAAGGAACCCACATACACTATTGGTGGGAATGCAAATTGGTGCAATCTCTATGGAAAACCATTTGGAGATTCCTAAAAAAAAAAAAAAAAAAAAAAAAAAAAAGGAAATNAAAAAAAAAAAAAAAAAAAAAAAAAAAAAAGGAAATATATTATCTAGCAATACCCACTGTCAGGTATTTTCCCAAAGCATGAAGGGTTTTCATATGTTTATAGCCTTAGTCACAGTGGCTGTTTTAACTTGCACTGCTTTCCCCTTGTGCTTGGAAGTACTTTAACTGTTACAATACTGCTTGCCAAATTTCTGCCAGTTAAGTCTCTTTATATTTCTCTTAGCTGCAAAAGTGAACCTGCTGAGACAAGAAGCAACTTTCTGGTAGATAAGAACCACTGGTCAGGGCCTCCCTGGTGGCACAGTGGGTTAAGTAACACACTATGAAGCAAACTGCAGCCACTGCAGCACAAGTTCGATCCCTGCTGTCGGCCAGGGAGGGGACCCACATGGTGCAGCAGACCTCTCCTGCTGTGCGCTGCTCCCCTCAGCAGTGTACTTCTGTTGATACGCCTGTTCTGCTCCCCGCTCTGTGGTGAATTCTCTCACCACCCCCACACCTCTGGCCTATACCCCAGTGCTTGTATGCATAAATAAATAAATCTTTAAAAAAAAAAAAAGAACCACTGGTCAGTCAGGTATTTAGAGAACACACATGCAGTGGGAGCTACTTGAGAAATAAATAGCCGAACATGGAAATGGCAAAAGATCACGCCCCACATGTTCGCCAGTGCTTCTAAGAAAACTCTGTTCTACTGCTGTGTGACAAAGCATGGCAAATTTAATGGTGTAAAACAACAAACATATGTCATTCTCTCTTCCTGCTCTGGAGTTACGAGGACTCAGTGCAGCAGTTCTCAGGATCTTGTGGATGGCTAGTCTCGCGTGTGGCTAGGCCTGGGGTTATCTAGAAGGCTTATTACTCACTCACCAGTCTGGTGGCTGATATGGCCCGAGTTTCCTCCCAATACAGAAACGGTAGAAGCAAGAAATTTCCTGAGATATGGTATATCCATTCAACAAATAGTATTTAATTACAAATAAATAATGAATGGTAGCTTGAGTTTGAGATGCTAACATGCTTAATATGGTGAACCTAAGAAACATTACATTAGGTGAAAGAAGTCAGATGCAAGGTCGTATTTGTATAATGCAGTTTACATGCCTATCATAGAAAAGGGAATTACAGAGATAGTTTAGTGATTGCCTCAGGCTGGGTAAATTGCAGGGAATGTGGGGAATGACTGCTAATGGTATGAAGTTTTCTTAGGGTGCTATTCCAAAATCAGATTAAGCTAAGAACTACACAGCATGTAAATATACTAAAAGCCATGGAATTGTGTATCCAACCTCCAAAACGAATTAAATGGGAGGTCACTGTCTCTTTAACAAAGTTCTAACTATAAACTTACTAACACTTAGGTCCTAACTCCCAGAGAGCAAATGGGAGGTTAAACAGATTTCGTGACTACAAAGTAGAAGGTTAAACAGACTTGGTGACTATAAAATGACTGTTCTTTCAAGATTGATAATAACTACCATTCTGGGCTCCAGAACTGTAAGGTTCCTAAGAAATTTTGAAACAATGTGCCTCCCTGGTGGCACAAGGGGTTAAATCACAGTACTACGAAGCTATTCACAGCCACTGTAGCACGAGTTCGTTCCCCAGCCAGGGAGCTGACCCACATGGAGCAGCAGACCTCTCCTGTCTCCCGTCTGCTCCCCTCAGCAGTGTACTTCGGTCAATCTACCTGTTCTGTTCCCCACTCTGTCTCTGGTGAATCCTCTTAATCCTTGTACCTCTGGCTGTCCCCCAGTTCTTGTATGCATAAATAAATAAATAAACAAACAAACAAATAAATAATTCTGAAAAAACATTGTTAATTATCAACTACTGTCAACCACCCCCACCCTCACATGAAAGATTCCCCACATTCCCACATTCCTTTCCTCCCTATATAACCACTGGCCCCCTACTGTTGGGGAAGATGGCTCTTTCGAGTTAACTAATGCCACCGGTCAACAAGACTTCCTTCTTGGTTTGGGTAAGCAATCAATCTCAGACTTTTGAGCTACCAGCAATAGACCCAGATCTCTCCGATATACCTACATGTTATAAAGTTGAATTTATAGTAAGTTAACTTTAATCTTGACAAAAGTGTTAAAAGGCAATGGGATGAAGATATGTACTGATTCTACCAAAGAAGATACAAGAATGGAAAATGAGCACATAAAGACATGCTTATTATTAATGGCAAATTAATTAAAACTAAAACCATCAGATAATACCACATACCCACTAGAATGGACAAATTAAAGACACTGGCAGCAGCAGTGTTGGCAATAACATGGCAAAATTCTCATGTATTGCTAGTAAGAATATAAAATGGTACAGCCACTTTAGAAAAGTCCGGCAGTGTATTATAAAGTAAAACAAATATTTACCATACGAACCAGTAATTCCACTTCTATTGATAGTAATTTATTCAAGATAAATGAAATCACAGGTTTGCACGAAGATTTACATATAAATGTTCATAGTCACTTTATTCATAAGAGCCCCAACCTAGAAGCAATCCAGGTCCCCACCAGTAAGAGAATAGAAAACAAGCTGTAGTTTAGGCATAACAATGGAATACTACACAGCAAGGAAAAAAACTGATTTGATCAACAACAACGATGCCTCTCACAGATATGCTGAGCAAAAACAAGCCTTACGCAAATACATACAGACTGAATGTTTCCATTGAACCTACGGTGACACAAAGCAGATCAATGCCTGCACCAGGCCTGAGGATGGATGGGCAGGCACTCACTAGAAAAGGACTGGAGGTAACTTTTCAGGGGTGATCCATTTCCCTGCCTTGGTTTTCTTCACTAACACAGGTGTGTGTGTGTCCAAATGCACTGGACTGTATACTTAAAAAGGATGTTTTTGTTATATGTAAATTACAACTTGCTAGAGTTGCTTTTAAAGAGCTGTGAGGGAACAGTCCACTAAAAATGGAAATGAGTTACCGCATCTACGCCTGCATTGCGATCCAACTGTCTGTAGCGTTTCCACTTCTACTTGAGCAGTGGTCACACAACCAGGGTCTCATACAAGGTACCAAGTATCACCGGACACACAAAGTATTTCCCAAAGACTTTAATGATCTTATGTGTTATCAGATCTTGACACAGATGCTTACTGAAGGGCTAGGTTTCACACACCCACGCTAGTTCTCCACTGGCAACACCACACCTGGTTACCGACACTGGCGAGGAATGCCACCAAATGGAAGCCCCGCGCGGGAAGGAACGGGCTTATCACCCACACCCATGAAATTGCAGTACCTCACACAGGTTCTTACATCCACCAACCACTCAATAAATACGTGCTAAATGAATAAATCAACACTTCAGTTCACCCTTCTTGTAGCTGTAGCTCAAGTAACTTCCATCACTTCTCTAGGGAGAAAATAATTCTGAAGATGACCAACAACTCTAAGAGTGAGAATCAGACAACAGCCACGCATACGCAGCTCCTGCGGCCGTTTTCTAATGATTGATAACACATGCCGCGGATGCTATTTCTGGATTAGCGACTACTACACTTTTCATCCCTGGGACGTAATTTCTTGTGTTCCTGGTTGCTTACGGCAACTTACTCAGTGACTTGTGGGCAGCGGCTGCTTAAGCTCGAGAGACAATAAAGATAAAGACATCACAGCTCAATTCTGAGTTTTAAATTGGGGTTGGTTTTTTTTTTAAGCCAAAGAAAAAGACAAGAACCTGTAAGCCCCAGGGCTTGTGATTTATCAAAGCCAAATTCCGAGCCAGAAGGGGTTTTTGGGAATCTCCAAAGTTGTTTGTGTACATCAACAATCTGAACCGAGCTGAATCGGGTCAAATCCTTCCTGTGAACCACAGAGTTCGGAGAAAGTGACATCATGTGACAGGAGCAGTTTTCTCATGCAGAAAGAGCCAAGAGTTCAATGAGGAAAGAGAGAGAATTGGAGATGATGGTGCCAGTCGGAGAGAGCTGAGACGCTCTCCTCAAGGGCCGATACCTTATCTCCATTTGGAGTGCTGGAGAAAACCCTACATAAAGGCTGCACAGTTGGTCATCCAAAAGGATCTGTTCCCACAGAACTCAATACAGGGGAAAGCTCAGACCAGAGATAATCCTCAACACCACTCCCAGATCCTAGTGGCCATTTGGCTAAAATGTCAATCACACCAACACCTCACTAGAACACTGACTTGTGTGTCCTCAACAGACAACTAATCACAGTGAGTCAGGAACACCTGTGAACGCCGGTGAGGCGTCATCATACAACCTTTTCAAGGAATTTCCAGTCCTTTTAGGAATTTAGGAAATTCTGCTTCAATTTGGTTACAATTCAGGCTCAGCTCAGCTCAAGCCTACTGTCTAACAACTCTGAGAGACTCGGGTCTTCACAATGTCAGGACTGCAAAGCCTTCCAAGAATATTCAGCGAAGGATAGAGAAGTCACTCACCAGCCTCCCCATACCTGTGGGTATGGTCTGGTCACACATGGCTCTTGAACACTTAAAATGTGACCGCATCTATTCGAGATGTGCTATAAACTCCAGATTTCACAGAATGGAGGAAGAACATAAAATTCTCATCGGTCCTTTTGATACTGACTACATGCCTAAAATGCTACTAGGCTGGGTATTTAGATACTCTGGGAAAGCTGGCAGCCTTTGCAATGTTTAAATTCAACTCAGGGTGAACTGTGTACCATTTGATTTCCTTGATGGAAAGGCTGTGAATATTTAGAGTCACTTTACATTTACATATTCAGTAACATTTCAATTATTAATGAGCCACTCTGAAAGGTTCATGGCATAGCTATTTGTTGTTTTCTGAAGTACAAATTTACATTGCAGACACTTTAAGGCTTGTCTTTAGCTGCCCAACTAGTTACCAAGTTATTAAATGAGCAATTCAATTACAAAGCATTTTAATCTCAAAGTGATCTTGTTTGGAGGACATCTCATGAAAAGATAAACACTGAATTCATAAGCTCATGGAAAAGACCATGGGAATAAGGCACTATATGGCAGAATTTAACAACGGTCATATTATGGCATCATTAAAGTACTGCAAACAAATTATTTGTACTGCATTTAATGTGGGCAATCAAATCTCAAATCATATAGTACTATCTATGAATACTAGGGTTTTTGACATTTTGGTATACAACTGTACAAAAGTGAACACCTTCTAAAGCGTTAAGTCTCTATTATTTTCGCAGGCCTTCGTGGGACGCACTGATGTCAGAAGTTCCAAGTGACCTACAGGAGCCCCTTTGAACTAAACTGGAGAAACATGTAAGGAGTGGGCACTGTTGCTCCCATGGACATGCTCTACTGGGTCAGAAACCTGACTCCTTGACTTAGCCCAGCAGAAAGCTTCCCCAAGGGCTAAACAGTAGTTAACTGGTCATCACTGTCCTTTGCCAAACAAAGGTCCTAATGTAGCCACAGCACCCCAGGAACTAACCTTGTCTAGTCTAGTCCCTCCTCTTAACTCATCAGAAAAGCAGCTTCATCAGCACAGTGAGTCATCTCTCCTGCCTGTCTACTCCCAGACTCTGCTGCCAGCTTACTTTCATTGTGGGTGCCTGAGAGCACTGATGTAATGGAGGGAGGGCAAGTGACCCAAAGAGAAAACCTCAAAAAATGCATCTGAGCACATCTCAATGGTTTATTTAAGCAAACCCAAGAAAGAGCGGCCTCATTCAACAGGCAGCTGGTACTAAAGAGGGAGGGAAGAGAGTGCTGGAGGGGTCCAACTCTACCAACCTAGAGGTTATTAAATCAGCTCAGTGCACCCCAATTATCGTGCCCTCGCTGACTCTCCCAACAGCGTCGGCACAACTGTGTCTAGCCACTTCCTGGCCCTGACACATGTCTGAGCAGCACACACCGAGTAGCAGCGTCTCTTTGCTTTCTCGCAATCTGTCAACGACTCCTCTCTGGTTTCTCTCTCGTGGCCCTGCTCCCATTTTCAGATCAGATTTCTTCAAGTTCAAGTTGGTGTTCTTTATCTCTGGTTCGCCAGTAGATACTTGGGTAGAATCACCTTTCTCCAGGGAGAGAGAGTCTGTCCCGAGGATTAAATCCACTAAGATGTGGAAAAGGTGCGGCCAGTTGCCTTCCTATTCTTGTCGTTCACTCCTTACATCTATCTCAATGACCACACCAAGACGGAGTACTTCTACGCTACACGTTTCTGCAGAGTAATTGCTTATTTAGTGATTGTACTGTCACTGCTTGACTCTGTTCTTCATCTTCTTGCCGATTCACTAGTAATTTTTAACAAGTCTCTCTATCTCGAGTCTCTCTATCTCTCATCTGATTGTCTTTTTCCTGCTTAAGACCTGTCGGTCATAAATCGGCACAAAAATGCCTTCGCGACTTGCCACCGGCTGACTTCGAGACGTAGCAGTTCTCTATGAGTGTCCTGGTTTTATGTGCTATGCTTTTTGCCTTGGCAATAATAGTCCAAAACTTCCCACTTTTTATGTCCTTTTATCCATATCCCCTACAGCTATGATGGACTTGTTCTTAAAGATCTAACCATTCTCTTGTCCAGTCTTGGTTGAATGGCCCTCCTCTTCACCTGCAATACCCTGCATCGAAGTCTATCTAGCACAGCTTTTACACTCTGTACAACATGCTTGCTTATTTGCTTCACGCACTAAAAATTAAATTCCTAGAGGTCAGAGGCCTTTGGTTTCTATATTCTTAATCCTGAATAGCAAACAGAATCAAGTAGTGCTTCATATATTGGTTGCTGAAAAAAGCAAATCACTATATTTTAGCAAGCGGGAAAATCAGAATAAACAATGTCCTCTATTATACTTAGTATAATCTCTAGTACACTAAGGCTTCTCCACAGGTTAGTTAAATCTTAAACAATACTTTTATACCTCATGAGTGGAGAGAATTGAAATTTTCATAGATGGGCACAAATATTTTGTTTTATAATAACCACGGTGTCTGATACATACATGTACCTTCCCATTGAATCCTCACAATCTTGAAGTATGAAGTAGTGTTACCTCTTTTCACAGGCCAAGGTGAAGCACAGAGAAGTTAATTATCTCTCAGTGTCCCAGAGATTGCAAAACTAGGCCAAATGGGTTCAGAACCCAAGTTCTTAATCACTATGCCACAAAACTCAATACCGCTTACATCGTGAAATTGTGCTTCAAAAGGTTTATACTCTCCCTTGAAAGACATACTGAATGCTACTAAATACAATCTAAATTTTAGAAGCTGTGATTATGCACTAACAGACCATTCCTTTTTAAAACTTAAAAGCTCTCCAAACATATTTCAATGACAAATTTTACAAATAGATTTTACATTAGAAATCTCAAAGTACATCTTTACTTATAATTAAGGTAATGAAGAAAGATCTTTTTGTCCATTATTACTATTTTTTTTTCTGAAGCCATTATAGAATTTTAACTAATACTTTTGGATTCAATTTTGTGGCAAGGGATGTACAAAAATTGGTGAAGAACCAATAAAATCAGTTAATTCATGGCAAATTTTCAGCATTGTGAAGTACTGTCAATTCCTACACATACTGGTGAACAGGACAAATTTCCTTGTGAGCATGCTTGTCTTTTCATGTACTTCTAAATAATGGGTAATTTGGCAAGATCATTTGGAAGTTTTATTTATTAAAATATCAATAATGAACTGTTCCATTTCAGTGTAGAACATACTAATACAAGCTGTTCTTAACACATTTTGTATGTTTTTGTGACTGATGCATTTGACACCTTATTTAACAGAATACTAATAGAGAAATTAAGAGGGATTACAGAAGAGTTGTGGAAATCATGAACAAAGCAACAGAGGTTTACCAGGTTTATCTATTACGACCATGATTTTTAAACAATGAAATGCATATAAAAATCCTCAATGCAAAGAAATTAAAAAAAAAAATAATGGACTAGTGTAACGGCGCAATATCACCATCAAATTCAAAACTCCTTTCATATTTTCCTAGAAGGTCTGTTAATGCCACTAGATTGCACACAGGTGCTCAAAATGCTGTTGGTTAATAATGAAACCTTTTCAAGATGCTGACACCAGATTCACTGGTAACAGAGCAGTGAATCTACACTTATAAACAGAACTACGCTTATAAACAGAAATCACTAGTACCTATCAATCTCAGCAGACCAAATCGAGATGGACGGCATTGAGAATTTAGTAATGGAGAAATAAAGTCTCTTCTGTCTTTAAGACTTAGGATCCTGACAGATGCCTCACTGCCCAGGGCAGAGCTAAGATGCAATGTTGGTTAATAGATAATACAATATCACTTAAAATTTTTTCATTTATTTCTGAGACATGAAAGTTTATGCCTCCTGCTCTTTATCTATAAACAAGCATCCAACAATCTAATTTATTATTAGCTATTGGTCTAAAATTAACAAGACTTAAATACCTGAAAATGTACCAAACCCCCTTTACTTGCATTTACAACTAGAATATTAACTTATCGATACTTGGTCTTTTTCAATGCCTTTTTCTTCCCACAGCGAATCAGCTTAACTTCAAAGACCTGGTACTTCCCATTCAGTGCAGGAATTCTATGATTTAAAATCAACAGTTCCTTAGCTTCAACATAGCATTCACAGAATATGGTACTAGAAGTACTGTTTGGGTAGGTTATTATCAAAAGAATTTTACCTGTTGATCCTGAATAAGAATCACTACTAGGAGTATATAAAGTAGCAATTTCTTCTAAAGAAAATGAAGCAGCAATTTTGTTTCTAGCTAGAAAAGTAGACAGTAAAATAGGTTAACTACTGTTCATCACAATATAGCAAAGCAAAACCGCCCCCCAAAACAGAGGTTACTTCAGAAAAAAAGATGACTGGGCCAAAGAGAAAATATTGGCATGCTCAAAAAAAATTTTTTTTTTAAACTTGGAGAGGATCTGTACAAGAACAAGGAATACTTCACATCATACACTCATTGTCCATAGGTACTGAGTTCACTGTGGGATAAATCAAATTGCAAGAAAATGACCCAAATGAACTAAAGACATAGTGCAATGAAATAACCGTCCTCATTTAATAAGCAATATTCACGAGTTTTAAGGTTCCTGATCATCTAATTTATATGGAAACATCCTCTGCGAAAGAGTTAAGTTGATTTGGAGATTATCAATACACAATGTGGATGTTTAACAGATGGCAAATTCAGTTATTCTTGAGTTTTAAAAAAGTTTCATGCTTTGTTCAAATGTAGTAGATTATTAAGAAATTTCCCTACTATTTCATCTCTTCCAAGTTAGTAAATAAAATTATGTATATTTACACTTCATTTACAGTCTCTTTCAGTTAAAGAAATACCCAGATGTCTTGCCATAAAATAGCAATTTAAATGATTGTTTTTAAACTATACCCAAATTTAGAAAGTAAAATAAAGTTTAGAAAGGAATCTGCCACTTTCCTTAACTCTTAAACAGAAATCTTTTGAAATATATACTGGGAATAGGTTGAGGGTGCTCTGCAGGCATTTTAGGGCTAGAGTCTAGTAAAGTTTAGTGGGTGAAAATTAAAATATCTAACATTCAAAAAAAATATAAGATGTGTACTCAGAAACCAAAACCTATGTAATATGCAACAGTTAATAACTTCTAAAATAATTTTTCGGCTATCACAAAATATCAGGTACAAAAACCATTAATTATATTTCATCATAATCACTATTTAAACACAATCTATATCTGATTTATAACCAGATCTGAAAAACACAGATTAAGACTATGCCTATTCGATTTCTCTGGCAAAGCGTCAAGTAAGACTGAATTAATTTTAATATCACGTACACATTCTGGCACAAAAAAAACAAAACCAAACTAGATCAAAGGAGGACGAGGAGCCAAAATTGGCAATAAATCCATTCTGAAGAGTGGCACTGAAGCGAAACACTTCACAACATATTGCTTTCTACGTATGCATGTGTGATCCTACTTGAAAACAAGTATTTACAAAAACCCTAACGAGTTGTAAGCAACTTGATAACCTAGACTTTCAATCTTCGTCTCCGTAATATTTAGTTGTCAGTACTTTCAGCTACACATTTAAATATCTAATGTGACATATATCCTACTTAAACTGTTCAGTGTCTGCATATTTACAAATATTGTAAGTGACACTGTATACTATGACTTATAATATTTTCCAGAACAATGGCTGAATAAAAACTGGGGCATTATAAAGATTTTCTTTTCACTTTCTAGGTTATTCTTTTCAGGAAGTCATTGATGGAGACTGAATTTTAAGTAAAAAATGCTAACTTTTGTAAATTTTAACAAAAAGGGAATGCTAAAAACAGATTTAAGTAAATACTGTTCTAGACTAATACAGTAATCAAGTAGCACTTAACACTGTCAAACACTGAACTTTCTTTTAAACCACAGGAGCTTCTACTGTAGCAGCTGCAGCACAGAACCTGATGATGAACAGAAAGTAAGACTGTGAGGGTATAATACAGCATGACGAAAAAGGCAAATTAAGCCAGTATACTTTTAAAAGTCAATGAGTAAATTATATCAGAAAGTCAACTTGTGGAATATAAACAGTTAACTACCACACCTATAGTAAAATTTCTTCCTTTAAGAATGGAAGACAACAAGATATTTTTTTATCATAGCAATACACCAGTAGTTGAAAACAAATCATTCACGTTCTAAAAAATGTGTGTGTGTGTTTGTGTGGTAAAAGCTAACAAAATTGAAAGTGAAATAAAATGGAGTCATTTCAAGATTTCGTGATAACAGAAAAAAATTATGGAAAGAATATTTTCGTTGAGGGAAGAACATTTTCCATCCTGGTTAAAAAGCACCTATGTAACTGTGCTGTCAGCTGTTACAATGGAGGTTTTGGATTCTTTTATCAATTGCAGCATAACAAAAGGCATTTCACAGCATAACTTTAGGGAAAATGTTATCTTGTCTAGACTCATGTAAAAAGCAATTAAAAACGCTTTTGTTTATAATACACAAACTTTTCTGGGTAGCAGCTGTTGCTCCTGTACATGCCCTTTAAAATAATGTGAAAACAGAAGCAATAAAGTGGGGGTAGGGGGTGAGGGAGGACTATGATTTGAGAAGAGTAAGAGTAGCAGCATTAAATAGAAAAGCAAATACTTAAATACATTTTAAAAAGCTTAAAATAAGGAAAGAGCACTGTGCCACTTTCAGTTTTACCAAGTAAAGTGCACTATTCACGGATAACATTTTCCCTATGTGGAAAACACAAAATTTACTGGTAATTTTGATATTTAAAATAAAAAAAGACATTCACTAGTGTAGCCCTGATAGCTTTCTTCCAGTATTTTTTTTAACCATTCAGATGTAGTTTGTGGGAATATTTATTCACATAGTTTTGCTTAATACATTTCTTTTCACACAAGATGGAATTTAAAAGTTTCTATAACATTTTCAATTACAGTAATAACACATTAATAAATTATAAATTAACAAAATCTCCATATTTGCTTTAAAAAATCATTTATCAAACACTAATCTCCAGATTATCTGGAAAACTTAAGATGCGAATTGCTATAAATCTAGCATCCCAATTAAATGCTGATTTTTAAAAGTATATAAAAGTCCCTCAAATTATTCCAATTTCCACTCAAGAAAATTTTATTTCACCCTTTTCATAAGTTATTCAGTTTACAACCTGCTAAACATTTTACCCAAACTTGGGAAAACTGCCTGGAGATGCAAAGCACAATAAAATAATTATATGAAAGGAACAAACAAAAATACCCGTTAAAATAAAGTTACTGTAGCTGGCAGCACTTAAAATCGGTAATTCATATTTTTTAAAAAAGTTGCATAGCTACAAGATGATTCATTACTAAGTAACTGTTGAGCAGTTTTATTTAAGATGAGACAAGATATTTTATAAATTGCAATTCAGTAGACAATTTTAGATTTAATTAAAGTGTAATTCTGTAAAACTTGATTTACTCTTTGGACTGCATTATGATAACGGTAAGCCTTTAATTTTAAAATATTAACACATTTTAGCTTTCCTATGTAAAAGCCTAATTTTCCAGTCTGGCGGAAAAATAGAAGAACTTCAGATCATGGTCTACATTCAGAGAATGTTTTACTGCTTGATTACATTTCTTGGTTTCACAATTAGGACTTTATAAGAAGTTATGTGGTCTTCAGTTTAAGTATAGATGAATGCAGAAACATCATGTTGGGGGAAATAAAGAGACCCCAAACTAAAAAACAAATCAAAACACAACTGGTTGCGCAACTCTAGAGAACTTAATAAAAAGTAAATCAACTTTTAAATCAGTTAACTTTGGCGTCTGAATACAAAATGTTTATCAGTATTACCTACGTAGATGACTAATAAGGGATGTGCAGCATTTTCAAAATCCCTGTGTGTCCTTTTATGCATGTTTGGTACACTGAGTTCTGTGCTTATTGTCCTCTCATTAGCAGAATTAGTTTCTCCTGCGTGACTGTCCATCTCTGCATCACCGAGTTTCACAGAACTCAGATTTGTGACTGAGTATGCCTGCATGTCTGTTTTTGTTTCTCCAGAGACAGATCCTCATATGCTCTCGGTTTTTCAAGCCTCTTGAAAAGTCAAGAAAATCTGCGTGGAAAGCAGAGACATTCAGATTAAGCAGTGATCCACGACATAAGACACACCAGGACACATTTCCCCATGAACATTACTTTAGCTACAGTAAATTTTCATGCACTTAATTTCTATGCTAGAAATTCATAAATTAGTATTTCTACAAAAGAAC
The DNA here is from genome assembly GCA_019455555.1 of Galemys pyrenaicus. Classification (NCBI taxonomy): domain Eukaryota; kingdom Metazoa; phylum Chordata; class Mammalia; order Eulipotyphla; family Talpidae; genus Galemys; species Galemys pyrenaicus. The sequence continues at coordinate 9,806,635 of JAGFMF010011726.1, read as the reverse complement.
AGACCAAAGAGAGAAGAGCAGGCAAATCTTAAAGCAGTCACAAGAACAATTGTTCCCACTCTACAGAAAAGCACAGAAATTACACACAAGCACACAAACTCGTTCCTCTCTCCCCAAACAACCGAAATCTCAAATCAAAAACAGTATCTATTTCCCAACAAGTCAATATCTTTAGATATGTCTGTTTGGGGCTAACTATTAAATCCTTTAGCATATTAGAAATGTTACACTTTGCTGTTATATTGGCCCTTGAGAAAAGTGTTTAACACTAAGTCCTCTTCAAACCCATATGCTTTTATCTGGGATGGCAGAAGGGACAGGAGAAATTTTTCATTTGATAAATAAGTGCAGTCTGAACAGAAGCAAAAATATGAGAGTCAAGATATTTCATGCCTATGAGTTCTTAAAAATGACTTTTCAAGAACCATAAAGGTTCCACTGACTCAGATTTCTGAGGCAGCTGTTGCCAAACTGAAGTTCTATATATATTTTAAAAAATAAAGAGATAATCATACATAAGGTAAAAGAAACTAAACTGCAATTTAAGATCAACAGCTAGATGTATGTTAACTATGAGATGAGGTGCATATTCCACATATCCCATGGCTCATTGTGCAATAAAAGAAAAATTTAGCTCATTAAACCATGAAAAAAAATTACACCATAAAATTCTACTGCACAGAAAAAATGCATTTACTATAAAAGACAAATTTTACCTATAGGAGGATTTTACCTATAGAAGGATTTACACATATTACTTTATTAAGTAACATAGTAAGATAAAAATTTCATTCTATTAGCACTGGATTTTAGTGCTTCTTCTTAAAATACAGCTATAGTTTTAGTCAGTTTCATTCTATTGACCCAGATATAGGGTAACACTAAAGACATTATAAATCATCCTCCAGTTTTTCATGGTGAAATAAAAACATCCCTAGTCAAAATACCACCTACCCCACGTTTCTCTTACACAGCAGTCTTATCCCAACTCATACTTTAAATGTGCATCCAGACAGGACCCGAAAAGCCTCACGGTAAAAGGCCGAGAAGGTTGTTCAGTACACTCTAGTTTTCCAAGGTTTTTATATTTCACCTGCATAACCCTAGAGTTAGGATGACACTTAATTTGCAGCTCTTTAGTTACTGGAGTTGCTAGTAAATTACCTCAAATCTCCTTTAATAAACTAATCTGGTAATTAATTAATTATCTGTATCAATAGTAGTAAGAATTGGGTGGCAATTGGGTAGTAAGAATTGGTGGCGCACTGGGTTGGGCAACGCACTTTGAAGCATCCACAGCCGCTGCAGCACAAGTTCGATCCCCAGCCAGGGAGGGGACCCACAGGGCGCAGCAGACCTCTCCTGCCTCGCCTGCTGCTCCCCTCAGCAGTGTGTCTCAGTGGATCTGCCTGTTCTGCTCCCCACTCTGTCTCTGGTGGATCCTCTCACCCCCTGTACCTCTGGGCCGGTACCCCAGTTCTTGTAAGAGTCTTAAAATTTTTTTTTTTTAAAAAGGAGTAAGTAGTAAGAATTCCTTGATGTGCTTATATCTCAACTGCGTTCTCAACAAGAGTTACTGAAATAAAAGGGAATGGGGGATAGTACAGGCCTAGCGCTCAGGAGAGTACTGTCTTAACCCCCTCCCCTCCCCACGCCCACCTTCAGTCTCAGCCACTGAGAAAAGACTGTTGTCTATTACTGTCTTCTGAAACAAAGGCGCTAGTCCTCTCTGAGACAACTCCAAGTGTGGCTACAATATTTTGCCCTAAAGTAAAAACCCAATTCTCTTTTTTCCCCCTAAGATTTATTTTTACTTATTTATCTATACAAGAACTGGGGTGTAGGCCAGAGGTGCAGAGTCGGGGGTGGGGCGGCTGAGAGGTCTCACCAGAGACAGAGTGGGGAACAGGCGGGCAGGTGTTACTGAAATACGCTGCTCAGGGCTAGACTGAGAGGTCTGCCACGTCGCGCAGCCAGGGGCCGGGGACGGACTTCCGTCTCAGCGCGGCAACAACAGCTTGATAGTGCTGAGACCAGCCCTGCGCCACCAGGGAGGCCCCCCAAAACCCAATTCTTTACACCGTTTCGGCAAGTCCTCTCAATATAAAGCTTTTCGTGTGTAGGAAATAGCAATTAAGCTATTTTTTTTTTTAAAAAAAAAAGCTAAATAATGTCATTGAGTAACCTCATGGAACAGAGGAAAAAGCAATACCCAAGTGAAATTATCATTCCACTCACTAAACATTTTCAGATAATGCAGAACTGTAAAAAAGCCAAATCAGTACAATAAGACAGTTTCTGTATTTAGCTCAAGATTCATTTTTTGGGGACCTACTATACACGACCATACTACATGCTGAGAATACAAAGATGAAAGATTAAATTAAATGAGTTCATAATGCAACTTTCTGAATGAAACGCTTCTATCTAATAAATTAGCGAGATAGCTAAGAACACAGTCTTTGGAGCTGGAACCCTGGCTCCCCCAAGAACTAGCTACCTGACTGACAAGTTTCTTTGCCTCTGTAAGTTGATTTCCTCATCTGCATAATGGCAATTGTAAGAATACTGAGCTCAATGGGCTGTTGTGACAATTGGATGAGTTATTAATAGATGTAAAATGCTTAGACTAACCCCTGCAACATAAACTCTGATTATCACTGAATCATGATATATTGCATTGCTGAAGAACACACCAGAGAGGTTTTTATCCTTAAGAGCATGGAATGTTGACTGGACTGTCGGGGTGACTTGCTTCTTAAAGTCATGGGACTTAGTCGGGCGCTCAGGTTTCTCACCGGGAAAACGGGCTCCTACTATGTATCTTTTTAAAATTAAACATGCTTTAATCAACATGCTTTTTTAAAATTAAAATTAAATAAGCTAAAATGTTTTAAAGTACCAAAAATGCATAAGTTACTCAATATATGACCCTCTTCAGGCATCGAGAATGTTATTTTTCAACCCACATGCCCAAAAACAGCTGACTGGATCAAGTAGATGCGGTACACATACAAAGGGATACTACTCAGCAATAATAATTTAAAAAAAAAAAAAAACAACACTCATGCTATTTGCAGTGACCTGGCTGGAGCTGGAAAAGATTATGCTCAGTGAAGTAAGTCAGAAAAAGAAAAGTATCAAATGGTTTCACTTCTAGGAAGAACATAGGGAAACTGAAGAAAGGGGGGGGGGGGGAAGACAAAACTAACGGGCAAACTATAAATCCAGGACATAGCAGCAGGGGGGGGANATAGGGAAACTGAAGAAAGGGGGGGGGGGGGAAGACAAAACTAACGGGCAAACTATAAATCCAGGACATAGCAGCAGGGGAGGGACAGGGCGGGGGTCAAAACAGGGGCGGGAGGAGCACAAGAGACTTATGGTGACGGTGCACTGCTGACTCAGTGGTGGGAATTTTATGGGGATTAGACTTGAGGAGAGAAATCAAACATTGCACAAAAATGAACAACAATGTAAAGTAAATAAAAATAATAATATTAATAAAAAAGTTGGTTCTATCATGGATCTTTCACGAGTTTTCAAAATGGCAGCCTAACACAATGTGGAGAACACACACTCACATGCAGTTCAAGGAATAAACAAAACAATGACAGAATGTACAATTCGTACAATTCGTAACGCAGGAAAAGTGAGCATTACCTATAAAGTAGGACGTTGATGCTTAATCTGAAGGGTGCTCAGGGCAAGATCTATTTACTTCAAACCATTCATCTATGCAGCTAGAAGAGAAGAAACATTGAAATACTTACGCTTAATTTTTTATATCATGACAACCACAATAAAAATGTTTATTCCTGACTTTGATATTTCCCTACAGAAAAAAACTTAGCATTTTTAATGACTATATTTGGCATGTACAAATAAAAGATAAGGATATGTTCATTGCATTCTGATTATTCTAACCAGTTAAATAACTTATCCTTGCAAAATGACGCTAAAAAGTACTTTAAAGTTTCAACAGAACAGCCATAATCAAAAGATAATTCAAAAAACTGTCACTTGCCCATTATTTAAAATAGAATGACAGATCTGGACAGTTATTTCTCTTCTTAGTTATTCATTTATGCAAAAATCAACCTGTTAGTGACACCAATGTAATCAAAAACATTTTATTTTTTAATTCTTTGCAATAGTGTATCACATTTTAAAAGACCATATTTTTATAGGAGTGTTGAATACTGAGGTCTAGCGCACTGTAACACAAACACATACAGATATACCAATTATCCACTTGCATTTACAAAGTACTTCATGATTTAATAAAAGCTCTTCTACTAAGAAGAGAAATGATACCCCCACTAAACACAATGTTTTCCTGACTTTTTTGTTTGTTTGTTTAAAATCATTTCAAGAGTAAGTGAAGAACGTCTCATAGTGGTTACGCTCTGACATTAAGCTACTTTAGCTGTTGAGTAAAGCATTGCTCGAGCACAAATCAAGAATCACTCCAAGGCATACACCTCGAGTATACTCAGAATCGCTGAGCTGCAGGACAGGTACAGCCACAGCAATGACCGCCAAGGACACCAGCTTACATTTGCATGTTTAGTGTCCATCTGGGTTTGGTTTTTTTTTTTTCCCCCCCTGAACCGACTATTAAAACTTTTTGACAGATTCTCACCTCCATTTGTCTTTTTCTTATAGAGGACGTTATTAGGAGTTTATTATTCAGATATTTCAGTTATAACAAAATAGATACCGTATCAGATGAACCTTGTTTTCTAGAAAATTCTGCACCAAAATAACAGATATTATCAGGGAAAACACCAGGTTAAAGACAGGTATTGCAGGCCAACAATATACCTTGTAATCTGAACAAAGGCATATTTGTTCTAAATAAAATGCTTTGATCTTAAATTTATAAGATAGAGAGAATGAAGTAAGCTAAACACAATGAGGGGTACGGAAGCATCGATACTGCTGTGTTAGGGAGGCAGTCAAGCCCATAATTTGCGAACTGTGAAGTATGCACTTTGGGAAGTGAAGTCCCTGGTCTAAGTGAACTGTGTGTAGGAACACGGGGTGTGCCCGTCTCCCTACTCGATGGCGCAGAGCATCAGTGCGTGCCAACCGGGGTGAGAGCATGCCATGCTTCTCCTACTGAGCACGCTCGGTGAGCTAACTGCACAAGAGTGTTGTTCGAGGGACCAACGCTCTGTAGTTCTATGTATTCAAAAACAAAACACACTTCTAGTCTGAAGTTGTTTCTTTTCACAGTATCGACATGCAAAAAGGTTTTAAATTTTAAGAGTCAGCTTTCTTTGAAAATCTTATTTGGGTAGGGAGCTTATTTTACACCCATTCCCTCAAGTAATTCCTGACCAGAGGGCCAAGAACATCTTTATTTTCCTCACAACACATGACAGATTTTGATCTTCATAGACAGTTGTTTAGTTAACCTGGAATTTTTATTTCAAATGATTTTCAAAACCAATAACCAATTTATCCCAGTACCACTCATCAAATACCTCTTACTCTAAGGGAAAGTTCTGAATATCCTTTGCAGGACTTATTCCTAATATACCTTATTGCCATTGAAGTTCTGTTGCCATTAATGTTACTTTTTTCCAAGTCCTATTTTCTTTTTTCCTACTGGGATATGAGTACAACTGATTTTCACATAGTCTGCTTGCTGAACTCTTACTAATCCCCAGATACTTTTTGCTTTGATCTTAAATTTGTTAATATGTAAGTACAGAATTTTAATGAAAGCTTTCTTATGTTTATTGAGTTACTATGGTCTTTCTCTCTTCCTAATATGATTAATTACATATACAAAGATTTTCTACTGTTACCAAGTCTTCTCATTCCTAGCATAAATCAAATTTTGTCAAGAGGTATTATTTTAGTTACACATTGCTGAATTTGTTTTCTAATATATATATATATATATATATATAAAACACCTTTTGATTTTTCTTTCTTACACTGTCTTTGGTTTTGGTATCAAATTTATACTGTTTTCATAAAATAAGTGGGAGAACCTTCCATCTTCCATTTGGGGGGAGTTTGTGATTGTTATTGTGATGTTCTTTGGATATCTGGCAGGTAGAACTTGCTTTCAAACTGTCTCTGTAGGTCTGCTTTTAGGTTTTTGAATAAAGAATTTTTGTTTTCCTGGGTTAGTTTTAATAACTACTTAAGGCAGTTATTAGTCACAATTTAGGGTTTCATTTCTTTCTGAAAAATATTCTTAAGGAAATTGCCTATTTTGTTTAAATCTTTAAATTGAAAAAGTGTGTCATTTTTCCACAGAATTTTTTTTTAATTTCTGCCATGTTTGAAATTGTCTGTTTTCATTCCACTTTTCTGCATTGTTTTCTTTCCCCCTTCATATGGCAGCCCTGCCAGAGGCCTATCTACTTTACCAGTTTCTTCAAAGAACCAACTTGTGGTTATGTGGGTCTCTAGTATGTCATATTTTTATTTCACAATTTCCTTCCTTGATCCTCACCATTATTTTCTTCCTTCTATTTTCTTTGTGTTTATTCTGTTATTACTTTTCTGATTTCTTAAGTAAAACTTCGGTTTAATGACTTACAATCTTTCTTCCTCTAACACAAACCTTTCAAGGATCCCCCTATAAAAATGTGAAGAAGATTTTCATTTCTCAGTTCTATTTCTAAAGTCCAGTGTGATTTCTTCTAGGATCACAACTTACTTAAAAATATGTGTGAAGATTATTTTTCACTACTGATGTCTAACAGTGTTTTCTATGATACCAGTTCTTTGTAGTTTGCCAAGACTTGCTTTATGGCTTAATGCAGGATTACTATCTATAAAACTTCATGTGTGCATGAAAAGAAAATGTAGTCTCTAACCTGTTGGGTGCAGGTACATACACACACCACTAGGTCACAGTTATTAACTGTATTACTTACTTTTTCTAGATCTTTGACTTATTTTGTGTTTGTATGACACAGCGAGAAGTATGTAGAAGTATGTAGAAATTATGATGGATTTGTCAACTTTTCTGAAAGTTCTATAGGCATTTTACATTGAGACCATGTTCTTAGATATACAAAAGACATTATTCTATATAGTTAATAATGCTTTTTGTTAGCTTATTTTGTCTGATATCTGATATTTAACTTTGTCAGTTTTTATTTAGTGAGTATTTACATGTACATAGTTTTCTATCTTTTTTAACTTTTTTGTTTTTCTGTATCTTCAAGGTTAAATGTATTGCTTATCAAAGCATACCACAACCTTTCAATCTGTTTTCAACTGCTGAGTTTGTTCTATTTAGATCGGTTATAATTACTGATACTGGGTTTATTTTTGCCTGTCTAGTTTGTACCACTTTTGCTGTTTTCCCTTTCCTTACCTACTACCTTTAAGTAAAAGTCCACCATATTCTTTAATTAACTTCAAAGTTAGTTTTCTATTCTCTTTTTGGTGAGAACTCAAAATACTTATTTTTTTCACCTAAACTTTTTCTGTTTTGCTCTGACAGCAAGAAGACTTTACATAAGAGAAGCCAGAATGACTTTGAAGTCAAACAAACACAGCTGGCACCTCAGCTTTGCCATTTACTGAATCCCACGTGACCTGGGAGTGCTTTCTCAGGGTTCCTCAGCCTATTTCCCTAATCGTAAAGTGAGGTTGTTGCAAGGTTTAAATGAAATAAACTGTGGCTGATACTTGGGTCACAGCAAATAACTGAACATGAGAGCTTTTAAAATAAACACTGATGTGGGTCCAAATCTTAGTTCCAGCAGGGAAAAAAAAAAAGACCATTATTTTTATGAAGTGGAGGTATGGGGTAGTTTCAACGAAGAAATCTTTTCATTAGTAACCTACTAAGCTTGACACTTTGACAATGATATTTTCCTCCAACATGACGTAGGTTAACAGGAAAACAAACTCACCCTTTATGATATATGCATAGACAAGGCAGCCGTGCTATAGTATCTCCCTGCTGCAGTTCTTCTAGGCATATTGCACATTCCCCGGCATCTTTACTCAGTACATCCTCTGAGAAGAGAGAAGATAATTCAGGACAATAAAACTGGAAGAAGAAGTACGCGCTACATTTATAAAGCAGTTATTGGCATATTTTTCTTAAATATGTGAAATTCAACATTTGCCTGTCTTTGAGGCATTACAGTAGGCGAAAGCATTACAGAGTTCTCCACTTTGCAAAGGATTTTGCTATAAAACTTTTTCCGTAAGTCAGTTATTTATAATTTGGAATTCATATTCCTCCTCTTACTAATTAATAGTTTATTTGGTGCCCAAGAGGGTACAACAAAATTTAGAATGTAATGTACTGGGGGAAAAAAAACCCATGGAAATACTATTATAAAAGTTTTAAATTCTAAACTAACAAAATTAAGTCAAAAAAATTATCCTGAATATAGGACTCTGAAAAATCTGCTTAACTCAACAAAATGAAAAAGCAGATCAAAGCTTTTGTGTAGATTCTGAAAGGGATTTTTGGAAAGTTGAAGATTTTAGACACTGAATATAATCCTTCATAATTCTTTCCCATGACAATGCCAAGCATGCTGTGATTGGTGAGTGATCAGAGTGGCTTACCAAGGGCCCAACGGGGTGTTTTAAAAATCTTGATAAATGTTTTATCTTAAAATTTTAAATTGTATTTTATAATACCAAATTTTAATTCTATTAGGATCTTAACTAAAATAGAGTATGTTAGTCAGATATGCTTTGTGACTCTTTAAATCAGTGACAACTAAGGCATGCGAAAAAGATTACTGAAGAATACGGACAAACTATTGAAGAGTATACATACTCAGGAAGTTTGGAGACTAGAAAGCTAAAGAAAGCTGGAATTTGCAAAATTAATTTATACCAGATAAATTACTGTTTTGAAAACTACAATAAAATAAACGGGGGTGAACTGCACTAATCTCTACCTAGAGGCGGAAAGAACTTGAAGAGAAATTTCTGACATTAAGTAACTGCCTGGTAGTCCCATGCCCCCCTACCAACCCAGCAAATTAGTTTGTGCGCATTTCTGTAAGAGTTCCTTGTAGAAAAGTTCATCCTAAAAGAAGCAGGTTCCCTTTCAGTCAGTCATCTGGGATGGCACATTCAAAGGAAACACAGATACTATTTGGTGTATAGAAGAGACGTCTCAGCAGATGATTCGTCTATAAAGCTGAAATGGGTAAGGTCTTAGCAAGAAGAGTTGTTTTTTGAACCTGTGCAATATGGCAGAGGTGATTTTCGCTACTAATGGGTAACTCACAAGTTACTATATCACAATCAGAGACCTAAACTGAACAAGATTTCTGGACAAGTAAAGCTGGCTAGTTGAAAAAAATACCACTGAACACCCCCCTCAAGTTTCCTGCCCCCATTTTCCTTTTCTTGACCCTTTCTTGACCAAGGTCCCATCCACTGCCCTCGATCTATGCTACTCATACTGACACCAGATCTTTCCTCTCTCTCTCCATCTCCCTTTTTTCTCCTATTGCTCTGGATTGTTTCCCACAGATAGGGAATGAATTCAGTGCAAAGTATCCAACTACTGAGTTTGAATTCCTACATCAGGACTCACAGGATGGAAGCTCCCTCAGAGGTCTGCTCCACGTCACAGGTCTACAGCTAAGTCACCTGTGCTAAAAGGAAAGGCCTCCCTGTCAAGGAAACCGAAGGCTCATCACCGTCCTCAACTCAGCGTCAGCCAGCTTATCTCCTCCCCTAGAAGACAGGGCCCCAGCCCAACGAGGTGACCCTCTGGCCAGTCAAGCCCCACCTCCAAGTTGCCTCTTCAAGAGTCCATCAAACACACTCTGGGCCCAACGCCCTGGGCCTCTGAGGCATGGCAATCTCCCACGGGCTTTTAATGTGTTTTTAAATCGTTTTAGTTTCGTCATTTAACATAAGGATGATAGTGGTGAGAACAAAAAGGATCTGAAGGAAACACTGAAAGATCTTTAATTACGAATTATATGGCATATCTCACCACTTAAACTTTTTTTCTTGATTAAGATGCCACATTACAACAGTGAATCCAAGCTTGATGACAAAGAACCAACTGTCACTTTAAATGAAGACATTAATGATTAGAAGAGACATCATTAGTTTTATGACACCAGGAAAAAGATGCTTCCATAAAACTATAACACAAATCAATTTTAAGGCTCATCTCATTTTTCAGAGCTGTTCAAGTATAAAAAAGTGTGCCTTAGCATTAATAAAACAAGCTATCACACTTTCCATTTTGGGAAATAACCTACATCTAGATTTACATCTAAATAAGCATAAACCTTAATTATCACAAAGTAGGAAAATGAGACAGGCCAGCTTTTACAAAGTAAAGAAAAAAACTTGTCACATTTTTGCCTATAAAGTTGTGTAACAGAGTCTCAACACCAAATGAAAATAAGCAGATACACATTAAGCACGGGTTTCTTAATGCACGGTTCACAGAAAAATAAAACTCTCCTACAGTATTTTTATGGTGTTCTATAACAACCAAATCTCATTTCTTTTTTCTGATAGTTTTTAAAAAAACTTTTATCCTGTTTATAAGAATATATTTATAGTACAACAAAGACAAATCCACTGTGCATATGATTAACAGAATGATGTTTTTAAAACATCATGTTCTGCTGTGTAAGAGCTAACTTAAAAAAAAATCTTTTAAGTTTAGACTAGACTACAATGCCACATTAAAGTCAGTCATTTTAATTGCAAGCTCTCTAAGTCCTAATAATGAAAAATAATCAAAACTGTATTTTCTACGTTAAGAAAGGTACCTGGCTTAAAAAAATTCCAAGCACGTTACAATGCAGAAACAACCCAATATCCATGGTAAATTGTTTCTGGTGAAAGGAACTCTATCCATAAAACTAAAAGCTTACGTTAACATATTGTGGCCATGTCTCCATTCCATTTTGATAAACACCTCTGAGCTAAAGCAATTTAGTCTCATTCATTGTAAAACCTCAGTTACTACCTCAGAGTAAATGCTTCCTTTTCAAATTTTAAAGTTTGTATCAAATAGAATCTTCGTAGGTTTGAAGGTATTTTTCACTTTGGAAAATGCACAAGGCAGTATGATTAATTTTTGCTTACTTACAGAATTGCTATACGAGGATTCTCCTCTCCCCCTCCACTGTGACACTTGTTTCATTCAAAGGAAAGTTTTGAACTTAGTAGTAGTATGATCCATTCAGAGCTAAACAGGGCCTGAAAATACCACTAAATCCAGAACACTGCAGTATCTTCAAGACAGGAACGGATTAGTAAAACTCTCTAGCCAGTTAATAGAAAACAGTCTTAAAGGTACGCATAGGTAATAAGGAGTCAACGCTTAGGACTGGCATACTCTGGGGGCAGGCTACCAACCGGCCAGCGCTGGTAACAGAAGCAGAAAGGGGAATGCTAACAGACTCAGCTAAGACAGTTGGGGATTCGGACCCCCAGCTACAAAAGCATGACCCATAGAGACACTCAAGACTGTGACCCGGAAACTAAACTGGTGTTGCTTTTGAAGAAGTTCTGCTGATACCCCACCTAATCGTCTGAGACAGTAAACTCAGCACATAGCCTATCAGTCTATTTGTCTGGTCGATGCGGCAATTTAGACATACCGGTTCAGAAAAGAAGAGTTAAAATACGGGAAGAAAGCAGTAATTTTTAAACAAAAGTGGTACAGAATCACTCCATGTGAAAGTAAATTCTGCATCCTCTCCAGACATTCTGAAGTATCTGCCTGCCTCAGAAACACAAAGGCTATCAAGTGAAAGCATTTTGAAGTAGAAATTGTGTTACATTTAGATTTTTTTAAAAAAGATTTTTTTTTTTATTTATGCAGACAAGAGCTGGGGTACAGGTCAGAGGCACATGGGGGTGAGAAGATTCACCAAAGACAGTGGAGAGCAGAAAAGGCAGATGAACTGAAACACACAGCTGAGGGGAGCAGCAGGCGAGGCACCAGAGGTCTGCTGCGCCCTGAGGGTCCCCACCCTGGCTGGGATCAAACTGGCGCTGCTGTGGCTGTGGATGCTTCGCAGTGCTGCGACTTAACCCCTGCAGCACCAGGGAGGCCCCTTACTAATTTTTAAAAACATTTTACTAAATGTTTTTGGCTTCAGTCTACATTTAAAAGTATTATAAACGTCCACTCTGTTACACGTTTTCAGATGTATTTACCTCTCGATTAGTCCTGTACAGCAGCTAACGTCACACCTTCATTTTACAGGTAAGGAAGCCCAGGCACAAAGAAGGGACTTGCTGGCAGTTACCAAACTGCTAAGTCCCGGGGCCAGAATTCACTTTCAGGGTAAATCCCGACTTTTTACTGCTTCATGAATTTTGCTACAAGAAACCATCTCACTTTCGATGAGCATAAATAGTAAAGAAAATTAACTGTTTCAGGCAAGATCACGTTTTAAATACTCAAGATGGGGCCCACTACAGCTTTAGAGGAAGCAGCTCAAGACACCACTGCCGGAGGCACTCAGACGGCCACACAAACCGGCGTCATAAGCGAGCGTGCTCTTCGCTGTGGACACTGCTGGAGACGACGCTGCTCGATACAACTGTCTATGATGAGGCTTTTTTTTTTTTTTTAAATCTGTGTTGTTCAAAATAGCGATCACTAACCACATAAGGCCTGAAAACAGCACTTGAGAGGCAGCCAGTGCAACTGAGGAATTAATTTTATTGAATTTTAGTATAATGGGAAACCTTAAAATACAGAGTAGGCACCGAGCATACATTTGCAAATGAAAAAACTTGTATATTGATCTTTCACTTACAGCCTCAAGCTCTTCAATTTCAACTGCCCAAAGAAATTACTTAAAATTCAAGCAGCCAAATGTGCAAAATTAAAACAGTGAGCAAGTACAAGCACATATTCATATAGTTACTGCAGATCAAGACAACATGAAAAAAAGCAGCCAGCCAGAATCTTTTTGGAAAAACAAGAACAAATAAGACCAAATTTGTTAGAGGCAGCCAAGAAAACTCCATGCGTAAGTGTCAGTCATCACAACTTGATTTTCGGATCAAGCGTCCACACAGGTACAGGGCCTTTTCAGCCAAGCACAATGCCAAGCACGGCTACGGGTCAGGCATTTTACCTGAGTGCTTATTTTTTGTTCTTGAACCCTCAATGATAGCAGTAGAAAACAAAAGTGGCTGAAATGTGAAATAATCCCTAGAAAAATCAAGAATTAAAAAAATTCACAACATTAGTAAGAAGCAACTACTCAGAAAGTTGGGGCTCACAAAGGTTATTAATAAATGCTTTCAGATGATAAAGTTGTCTTTCTGGTAACAGGTTTAAAAGCAGTTAACATCAGCATTCAAGAATGGAGATCCATGAACTACTACGGCTCTCAAAAATCCTAAGGGGAATCAGATGTGATCATTAACACAGGGAAACTGCCATTTTCATCATAAAACAAACATATCAGTAGAAAGATGGGAAATCTTTATTAAACTACTGAAAACATTTTTTTTTAAGAAACTTATCAATCTGGTTCAACTAGAAATTAACGGCTTCCGCTATCTAGAAGCCATTGTGAATTATTCCTTCAATAATTTCCTTAGTTTAAAAAGAACTGAGAATCGACTAAATACATAGGTACTCTTCACTGGCAAGTTGGAAATTTAATCAAATTAAGACTAATTCTTCAAAAGATGTTAAATAAGAACCAGTGACTCTTGTGATGACTTTTAAGGAAAACTGTGCACGCTTGGGGGCATTTTGGAAATTGAGGTTTGGTGCCTTTGCAAAAAAAAAATAAGTAAATTAAAAGTGGATCCAAATTATAAACTCTAAAAGGTAAAACATGCAAAAGGAACACTAACTCAGTACTTAAGAGATACAGCTTTCCTGGATCTTTTTCTTCCTATCTTGCCTTTAAAAAGCTAAGGTTTAAGCATGTTATAAAGTTACGTAGCGAACAAATTGCCAGAAGTCATATAATTTAATTAAGAAATTATTTCATCAGCAAGTTAACCCCAGTATCTAAGTTAAGATAATTTCTCTATGCCCCTTTCTTGTCACAAATGAAAAATAAAACTAAACTCAAAAATGATTTCACTGATTTGCTAAACCCTAAACATTTTACTAAATGAGTTGTCCATATTAAAAAGTATAAAAATAGTTTGCAAATGCTGAAACATACAATATAGAATAAATTTATACTACTATTACATATTTATTGGATATACTTTGTGCTAAGTTTATATTTCAGGTTCATTTGCTTTTGAATCACTGTAGAGAAAAACACCAGTTCTAAAAAAACCAAAAAATCTGATTTTTCAAGCTTAATTTATCTTTGTATACTTTAAAAATGAATGTATTAAATTGTGAGCCTAATGGCAAAACAAGGAGTTAAGCAATCTGGGTATTATGAGCCAAAAAAAAAAAAAAGTGTACTTTTTAAACAATTCTCAGTTCAAATTCTAATTCCTTAGTACCAGCACCTGCCTCATAAGGTTAGCAGTAAGAATTAAGTGAGGTTTTACTTGCTAAGTGTCTAGTACGGCATCAGATATGGAATAGGTATGTTCTCAACACAGCAGCTTTGAGTTCCTTCTCCCTAAGCTAAAGTGGTTGCAGTAACAGAACCTGCTTGACCTGTCTCTGGAAACCGATGTGAAGGGTGAAGGTCGAGTGAGATAATACAAAGGGAAGGCAGACTGGGACGGGCAGTGCAGGGGGTGGGGGTTTGGGGGTGGGGGGTGGGGGTGTGGTGGCACAGCTGGAACAATGCACACACGCTCTGAGACTCATTTTCTTCATATAAATTGCTGCTCACGATCCCTACATCTCACATAATCTCTTATTTGTTGATTAAAAATCAGAGGTGATGAGTGTGAAAAGGTCCTAACTAAATGTTTGTAACAGGGTGGTCCCAGGAAAAGGGGAAGTTCCAAAAATCCTGGTTCCACCCTAAGTGGGTGGAGCTGAGGATAAGAAGATTTCTGCAGAGAAGAGA
>JAGFMF010011726.1:9739726-9783447 GCA_019455555.1 Galemys pyrenaicus | reverse complement strand
TTTTTTTTTTTTTTTTTTTTTTTTTTTCATATGAGAGAATGGTTTTTAGAAACAAAGACTGCTGGATGTTGGAGACTTTCCAAGTTATAAAAGATCTTGCATATCAAAAAGAATTATAAGGAAAGATCTGGGCATGTAGGCGAATAAGGGACAGAGTCCATAAAAGCATTAAGATAAAAGGAGACCCAACAATAACGTAGGCGGCGTGGAGCCCCGAGTCTTTAGACCCCAAGTCAATCTAGCAAAAATGAACAAATGACAAAGAAACAAATCACAAATACAAGTATTTGGATGGCAAAGGAAGAGGACTATCTGCAATATTTTTATTGCTTTTATTGTTATAATACCTTAATCCACTACTAATAGCTAAGAGTTAACTACAACTTCCCCAAAAGGGAGATTCACTGTGTTCTTAGTGGCTTCCCGGAAACCAAAGCACTCAGTGGCTGGCAACGTACTTCTGAGGCCAATCTAGCAGTCTTACCTATCAGGACCAAGAAGACTTGAAGGAGAAAATATATTTTCGAAACATTAGAGGATGAATATCAATGAAAAAATATTCACAAGCCATTATTTTAGCTATCCTCTCTAAAATCTTTCTTGAACTTGACAAAATATTCAATGATCCTTTGCAAAATCCTAAGGGGGGAAAATATCACATTTCATAATTTCCAACGATCAGTACCACTAGCATATTGTTTACAGCATCAAGGTGCCCTTATAATCTCTTTACCCCACAACGAGTAACGCTTCTTGGCCTCAATTTACCTGGGACTCCTAGCTCCCCATTTCTCACAATCAAATACATCCTTTCTTTATAATGCCCCTGATTTCTGTCTCCTTCTCTTCCTAGTACATCATCTAACCACTTCCCTCATAAAGCACCGCGCCATTCTCTAAACTGGTCTTCTAGAGAAATCACTGTCCTTACATTCTTCAAAACCATACAAGATTAGTCTTCCAAGTCCCAAATAATTTACTACAAGGACTTCATAATATAGTCCTAATTTATCTTTTCAGCTTCAATTCTCTTTTATCATTCTCTGCTGTCTCATACTACTACCCTGTGACTAGGTATTACTTCCAAATATGCCTGCCCTTTGTCTCCAAATCTCATTACTCCTTTAGAGGTTTAGTGCGTTGCTTAACCCACTGCGCCACCAGGGAGGCCCACCTTTAGAGGTTTAAATATCTAAACAGACTAATTTAATCTTTTACTATACATATAAAATATTTTGTGAACAGATGAAACTATTGAAAACCACAGGCTGAGTTCTAGCTTTGCTCTTATAAAGAAAAAAGTGCCAGAGATAACTTTACATGTTGGAAGTGCATTTTATTATATTTGTGTTAGAAATATGACGGGAGAGGGGGGTTAGCTAGAGAAAAGTATTTTCCTTTAAAGAGAGTTGTGTTGATTCACCCCCCAAAAAACACAAGACTTTTAAAGGTCTGTTTTCTTTCTTCTAATTTCTTCTTAAAATGAAAAAGCTAACTTCGAATGTGTTGGAATGATTAAAAAAAATCAACACTATGGAAGTGATACAAAGATAAGGAAAAGACAGAAAAGGCTTCTCTAAAGACTTATTTGGAATGATGAGATAAATTAATCAGTAAATGAAGAAAAAAGACATCATTTACTTTCCAATGCTGATAATGAAATCAGAAATGGAACCTAAATTCTACTTAATCCTTTAGAGATCTATCATCTTTCAGTTCCTCATCATGTTCCTCATCGCTGAGCTATACATTTTTATTTCAATTTTTATTCTGTCTTCTAAGTCATAAGGGGGAAAAAATGTATCTTAGGATAAACACATTTATTAATGCCTAAGTTTTTTATAGCATTTCTATACAGAATATGATGAGATCTATGCTTCTATAAAGATAGAGCAATTTGCCTATCATAAAATTTAGACTTTAGATATGAATTATGTAGTTTACCACGTTGCTTAAAGAGAAAAATATTTTCCATTAAACTGTAGCTTTTACTTGTCACAGATATGAAAGCAGGTAGGCTTCTAATTATCTTCCCACCCACCCTGCCCTCACTTCTCCATATTATAGCATATTGGCATGCTAGGACTTCTAGACTTTAATTTTGAAATCATACTATAGGATTTTAAACTAAAATAGCCAAAGAATTTTAGATGTGTCAGCATGTTAAATACAGAACCTATCACAAATCTTAACCCTCAAAGACAAAGGTAGTATTTTCTAGTAATAATAGCAGGTTTTGTTTACTTATACTCACTACCAATGAAGAATACACTGATTTCTCATCTGATTTTCACAATAACTCTATGAAAACAGGCACTATTCTAGTCCTAAATTTACAGAAAAGAAACCCAGGAACATGATTATATAGCCACTAAGGGATAGGAGTCTAAACTCAGCAAATAATTCAAAGTCTGTGCTGTACAAAATACCATTGTACTTTGTAACGTTTTAAATGTAAACTGGTGCTGCTTTTGAGCAGTTGTATGTTACCAGACTGGCGAAAAAAACAGTAATGTTATATAAAATAAACAACTCTGGTACTGCACAGGATTGTAATGATAGTAGTTTCTTATAGACAATTACCTAAATAAACACAAAACAAAAAGCATGTTAGAACTGCTATCCCCTGTGGAACAGAGTAAAATATTAAATTTGGGTTACCTTTAACATTTTTTTGTTTTATATTTGGTTTACTGTATGTATTAATCACGCTGCTCAGGGTCACAGTCTTCCTTCAACCTGAAAATTCCTGCCTTTCTAGAAGTTTCTCTATTTCCCTTCAAATACTGCCTCTCACCAATTACATCTCCCATTGTGAGTATGTTACACACTTTGTAGTTGTCCCACGGTACTTGGCTATTGTATTCTGGTGTTTTACTTTTTGCATCATTGTCCTCTTTCTTTTTCCTTTTGTCGGACTACTCATATCACCTCTGCTTCAGATTCTCTCCTTTGCTGTGTCAAGCCTGCAAAGCCCATCAGAAGTATTCCTCATTCCTCTCCCAATGTCTGGACTGCTAACGTTTCTGGTTCTCAGGATGTCATGTCGGGCTACACAGGCTGCACTTCTACTTTGTCTACTTTATCCACTAGAACTTTTAGTGTATTAATCACAGCTGTTTTAAATTCCTAGTCTGATAGTTCAACATCCTTGCAATGTATGCTTTGGACACTTGCTCTCTTAAAACTGCTTTTTTTTGTTTTATTTTTTCTTTTCTGAATGACTTGTAATTTTTTCTTGTCAGACATGCTGCACTAGGAAAAGGGAACTGTTGTAAACAGACCTTCAGTAATGTGGTGGGGAGGTATGGGGGAAGGGGAATTTTTCTACAATCCCATAATAAGGTTTCAAACTGTCGGTGAGCTTGTGATTCTGGACTATGAACTCGACAGGTATTTCTGGTTTTTCTCCTTTATCAGGTGAACAGGATGGCTCGAGCAGGTTGCATCTGAGTATTTCCCTTCTCCCAAATCAATCAGGCTCTGATGATAAGCCAGCAAGTTGTCCTCTACAGTCAATTAGCTTCCTCTAGAAAGGCCCCTTGCAGAACATAGCGTTCTGGTTTCTTTGAAAATGGCCCCCCTCCAAATGTAGAGGAAACAAATAAGGGACTAAGGGGAAAAAATTAATCACAATGAATTAGAAATCAAAATCAACAGACAACTATAAATCTGGACATTCCCGAGGGGAGGAGGAGGGAGAAGGAACAAAATGGGTGGGTAGAGCACCAGGGACGATGGTGATGGGGCACGGGGGAATGGGTGATGGGAATTTCACAGGGATAAGAACATACACGGTACAAAAATGAAAAATAAAGTATATTTTAGATAAATAAATGGTCCCCTCCACCATCACCCATCACAAAAAGTGTAAGGGGACAGCTCTGCAATATTCGCTGGGAGAACCAGTCACGGTCCCAGGGGCAAACCTCCCAATGCCCTGGGGTCCCCAGCCTCGATGACTGCGACCCACTGCAGTGCTAACCTTTCAGACTTGTCCACGCTGCACCCCCAGAAGGTCAGTTACACTTCATGCCCTCCCACCCGGCGCTGGCTAGGGCGGGGGTTCCCACCCCCAGTCTGTTCACTGTAAGCTGGACCAGAGACCACTACTGTTCTTGTCTCACAGGAACACTTATCCATGCCAGAAAGGAAACGCACCTAACGCAGGTACAGCGCTCCCTTCGCTGCTCTCACACGGCGTGCCGAGTACAGCTGGCTGCTGATGGGCAGCTGCGGGGCTCCAGCCTTCCAAAGCTTTCCTTCTTGTGCCAGAACCCCTGAAGCCTACCCACCTCATTCCGACCCAAATCTGGTAAACTTTAGTAGGATTTCATCACAGTCCCAACACTCTTAATAACATTTCAAAGCATCTTGGCAACAGACCAAAGGCTCAGGCCTCTTTGACCCACAACTCAAAAACTCAGAAGTCACTCGTGCCAAAGACCTCTTACGTAAGCACCTGCCTCTATAATTTTCTTACTTGATTAATTTGTTAAACAAGCTAACGTTAACTTAAAATACTGTGTATGTTTTAGGGGTATAGGCCCATAACTCTTCAAACGTATGTAACGTATCCCCCACCACAGTGCCCTCGGTCTCCTCCTCCTCACCACCAGCCCCTCTCCTGGCACTACGTGTGCTTTGATTTGCTTTTGTCTATTCCCTCGTTGAGCTGACTTACATCGCACACGAGTGAAACTATCCTGTATTTATCTGTCTCCTTCTGACTTGTTACACTTAACATAAGCCCCTCCAGTAACAGCCGTGTTGTCTGTCCCCAATGGCAAGATTCCATCTTTTATTTACAGCTGAATACTATTTCACTGTGTACGTATACCACGTTTTCTTCATCTACTCGTCTGTCACTGGCACTTAAGGCTCTTCCCATACCTTGGTTTCTGTAAACAGTGCTGCAGTGAACACAGGCGTGCATATCTTCGTTCTAATTAGTGTTCTTGTATTTTTCAAACAGATTCCTACAAGTGGAGCTGCTAGATTATGTGGTACAGATACTACTATTAAAGCTCTGAGACATCTCACAGTTTTCCACAGTCTATATTCCTACCAACTGTGTTGAAGGGCTCATATTTCTCCACACTCTTGTCAACAGTTGTTTCTGGTCTTTTTGGGATGGGCCGTTTTCACAGGTGTGAGGTGCTAGCTCATGGTGGTCCTGATTGGCATTTCCCTAACAAAAAGGGAGGATGAGCACTGTTCCATGTGCTTGCCGGCACCCATCTACAAACCTTCTTCGGAAAAGTGTGTACTTAGCTCTGTCCATTTCTTGGTGGGTTATTTGGTTTTTTGCGATTGAGTTTTGTGAGGTTTTTTTTCAGATGTTGGCTAGTAGCCCAATGTTGAACAAACAAGATGTACAGATACTTTCCGCATTCATAAAGAGTACTTTGGTTTTCATAATAGTTTCTTTACTGTATAGCAGCTTTTATTTATTTATTTTTTTTGGTTCGATGCAGTCACATTTATTTAATTTTGCTTTTGTTCCCCTTGCTTTAGGAGTTGAGGCCACATCAACATCACTGAAGCCAGGTCTGGGGAACATTTTGCCTGTGTTTTCTTCTATGTATTTTATAGATTCAGGTCTTACCTTATTTCAATTTGACTTAACTTTTGGTCTGGTTTGAGACAGTGGTCTAATTTCATTCTTTTGCACGTGCCTGTCCAATTTACCCAACATCACTTGTTGAAGAGTCATTTTATAGTCTTAACTGAGAGTAAATGTGGATTTACTTCTAGGTTCTCAATTTTAATCCACTGATCAGCATTTTTAATTCCGATGCCATACTATTTTGATTGCTATAGCTTGTAGTATAATTTGAAGTCTGGGAACATAATGTACCCATTCTTTACTTTTGTGAGGACTGCTTTGACTGTTAGGGGTCATTTGCTGTTCCATTCAAATTTCAGTAACATTTGTTCTATTTCCTTGAAGCACACCACAGAAACTTTGTCAGGGATGGCACTCAATGTTTATATTGCTTTAGGTAAGAAGGCTGTTTTAACAATGTAAATACTTCCAATCCATGAGCATGGGATACCTTTCCATTTCTTTATGTCTTCTATTTCTTTTAACAATGTCCTACAAGTTTTCAGTGTACAGGTCTTTCACCTTTGTTAAGTTTAAAATGGGATTGTTTTCTTGACTTTTTTTTCTCTTCTAGTTCAATGTTTACATAGATAAATGCAATAGATTTTTGTAAGCTGACTTTGTAGCTTGCTACTTTACTGTACTCATTTACTGTTCTTAGTACTTTTTAGTGGAGTCCTTTGGGTTCTCTACGTATACTGTCATATCATCTTCAAATAGGGATGGTTTTACTTCTCCATTTTAGATTCCTTTAATTTATTTCTCTTGCCTAACTGGGTCGTCTAACTAGGACTCCTATACTATGCTGAACAGCTTTTCCGCATTGAGTATGATACTAATTGTGGGTTTGCTATATATGCCCTTTATCGTATGTTATTTCTAGTCCCAATTTATTAAAGGTTTTTATTGTAAACAGATATTCAAACTTGTCAAATCCTTTCTCTGCATCTTTTAATATGATCATGATGCTTAGCTCTACATTTTTTTGCTGTGTTGAGCTACATTGAGCTGCTTATGTGGAACCGTTCCTGTATGCCTAGGATAAATTCCACTTGGTCACATGTATTATCCTTTAAATGTATTAATGAATTTTGAGTGTTAGATTTTGCTGAGGATTTTTTCATCTATGTTCATCAGGGATATCGGTCTATAGTTTGTGATATCCATATCTGCTTATGGTATAAAGGAATGTTACAATCATAGAAGGTGCAATTTGCCATATCTCTTACAAATAGATTGCCCTACTATCTCTTACAAATCCAAGAGTTTTTATTTTATCTGTCTGTTGGGCTTCTTACTTACGGTTAGGGCAGAGCAGCCTCTTTGAAGCTTCTTACATATGGAATTAGAAACCAGAACTCAATTCATCCCTTTTTCTGAGGCTATAGGTATGGTGGATGCTCTTGTTCCAGGCTCTGTGCCACGCACCTCTGTCTCACATTTTCAATCACTCTTTCTCTATCACTCTGTAATTTCCTCATATTCATCATATACTTCAATTTCTCCTTACGCTCCATCTAACCTGTTAACTCACTGAAATTTTAATGTTAATTGCTAATGTCTAAAGAGTTCTAATTGCAGCATCTTATTTAAACTATCTCTTATTTACTTCGTTTCCTCCTACTCATTATTATACTTTTAATGATCTGGAAATAAAGATATTTATAGTTGTTTCTAAAGTTCTTGGGGATGGTAATTCCAGTCATATCTTCTATCACTCCTTAGACCCTTTCAATAGTTCTTCCCAAATTCACCTTTAATAGAGACTATTTTTCTACACGTGTGTTGCTGACCTCTTCTGGGCTATTATCTACTTTGAAATTTCTGTGGGGCCTCCCTGGTGGCGCAGCAGGTTGGGCGCCGCACTGTGAAGCATCCGAGGCACAGCAGCGCGAGTTCGATCCCCGGCCAGGGAGGGGACCCACATGGCGCAGCAGATGTCTCCTGCCTCGCCTGCTGCTCCCCTCCGCAGTGTACTTCAGTCGATCTGCCTGTTCTTCAACCTGATCTGTCTCTAGTGAGTCCTCACACCTCCTGCAACTCTGGCCTGTACCCCAGGCTCTTGTACGCATAAATAATCTTTTTTTTTAAAAAAAGAAATTTCTGTAATATAGTATAAAAAACTTGGTATTTGCTATTACCTTTAACTAGTACAAAAATCACTTCAATGCTGCCCCACAAGTAATGTTCAAGAAGTCATTCATAATACAGTTAGAAATTCAAATTTAAGTTAAAACGCTCCCACACAGACCATAATGCAACTAAATCAACAAGATGTCAAATCAGGTAACACAAATCACAGAAGACAAGGTTCACACAAACGCAGGCAATGAGAATGCCCTCATTTTAAATTCTGATTGTTGGCAATTTTTTTAACCTCAATTATAAGAGATGTGCCAATTTCAGAAATCATACAGAATTCAAAAAGATTAAAATATGGGGGCTGGGGGGACTTAAAATCAAGAAAAAGTTTTATGTAAAGCAGAAAGCAAGTCGTGAACTTAAAATTAAAAGCACAACGACCTGGAAGCCCTGACAGTAGCCACCGGGAAACAAGTACGTTCTGTCCCACAAACATGCTGCCTGGGCCGTCAGGGCGTCACTGAATAAAACACTCTGTGCACATTAGAAGCAAGACACTAATTTCCTCCTGCAATCTGTCTTCAACACTTGGAAGAATGCGATATGATGCATTTTCTCACAGATCGTAGGTAAGTTCTGATCCTATCTCTTCACTTCCATTGTAGAACAAATTCCTTTCCAGTTCATTCATTTTTTAAATACGTTTAAGAGACTGACAGTCACAATCTACTCAATCGTAGGGTTTATCTTCTTTCAGATGATTTTGGAAAACTCTGCTTTGACTCACTGTGTTATTTATATTAATACTTATTTCAAGTTTGAGTGAGTACATGCACACTCAAAGTACCTAGTACAAATAAAACCAAGATTTCTTAAACTCATGTTCTTACTGCTTTCAATCACAGAAGTCTAAGATAAAAACTGAACTTTATATGATGCAAAACATGCTATGGTCCAGTGTAAAGGCAAATATAACCAAGACTAAACATTCTGAAACATTTTAGAAGGTAAAAAAATGAAAACACACATATAGACTCTAAGCTAAAAATTCATTAGGTTAACATACTACATAACTATTTAAATTACTAGGCCCACAAACTTGTGAAAAGTTGACATCTACGAAGCCATTTTAAAATGGAACAGGGGAGTCACTACAGAGAAACTACATCAGTTGTCTTCTTTGAAACAGAACAAAGACCTTTGACTTCAGCCAAAAGCAAATGTTTTAAAAAACAATCTGGCATGAACTTTTGGCTAAATGGATAGAATCAGTTCCTTTTTCATCCTTCCTGAAGAATCAGTGACCAATTCTTTATAGTTGTTAAGGGAATCCCTTAACATAGCAAAGAACAGTTAAAACACATTCACACCAATCAACTTTTTTCTTCAACCTCATCTCCACTTCTTCATACCGTAATCTTTTCTCTCTTCCTCCAGTAAAAGGTTCTGACTTCGTCCCTCTATGGAACAAAACCCCATCTAAGCTTTCTACCTGAGTCTGTGCATCACATATTACAATGTTTTGACCCCACATAAATGTACTTTGCCTTTTTAATTGCTTCCTGAATTTTGAGGTTAACAAACTGAACTATAAAGTACATGAAAGGAACAGATATGAAACAGGAAGTCCCTAACTCAAGGGCAATCTATATACATGAATGCGCACTGTGGCATCAGAATTTTTTCCATTCTGCCAAAACAGTACTTACAACAAGCAGGTCACCACTCCTGTCATCTTCAGTCCCTCTCTGCCAGTGCTGTCTTGGGCCTCTTACCTGAATTTCTGCTGTTTAAGCCCTAGCCAATCAATTTTCTTCTTCAGTTACCAGGACTTAGGTGTTGGGATATATTACAGATTAAAAAATAAGAAGAAGAAAAACAAAGGACGTTGTGGGTTGGTCTGGAAACCAAATCAACATTTAGAGTACCATCTCCGTATGACTTTGAAACTCCAAACGCTAACTTTAATTCAGATTTTTGTAATTCATCCTATTTTAGTGTTTGTCTATAAATATATATATGGCCTGAAAACAAGCCCAACTATTCTCTTTGTTAACTATGAATATTTACAATTAAGTGAGGATACATTAAACAAATACATTTCAAAATTTCAGGTCTAGCTACCACATGAATGTCTACAAAAGGTATTAGTTAACAAGCACTACACTGAAACTTTCTTGAGTATTAACACTATTTAGAACCCAAACCTATCTGACGCGTGTGTCTCTCTGGGAAACACTTTTCAGGAACTCAAACTCTGACTAAACAGAGTCTGTTCCAGACACTCTTTGGCTCACCTTGCTTGGGCCTTAAAGAAGTCAGTTTTCACACAGACTCTGTGATAGATGAGATGTCGGGACCGAAGGGCGTCAGAATATGCAATGCAAAACAAGCCTCTTTGGCCTCATCAAAATACTAAGAACAGAATCACTTTGTTATATGGATCATTTAAGGCTGAGGTCAACTGAGGCCCTGAAGGCTCGTGAGAAGTTTTTAAGACTCTCTGATAACCTAGGAGAATGAAACTTAGGGGTACTGTCCAGAATTTTGGACCTTTACCAGAAATAATCTTTCTAACAGAGAAACTTATCTATGTGGCAAACACCTAATTAAAAGGATCTGGTCTTGGCCTGCGAGCTACCCTGTAGGACCTCTCTCAGTGAAGGTCAAGTCCTCTGTGCCATTCTCTGGCTTCAGGATACACAGCTGCATTTTGCCCCAGAGGATTGAGGATCCCTATCGAATAGATTTCCATATGTAATCAAATTTGGTTTTCTTCTCCCACTAATCTAATGTTACTTTGCTCAGCCAGTCCTAGCCAAAGAAGAACAGGACAATTTTCTCTTGTGTCCAAGGACACGTGAGAAGCTCCGAAAACAATAGAAGCTACCGTTTGTAAGTGAAATTTACAGTTACAGAGGAACTGTGAGGGTATTTCCATCTCTGTACCTGGAAGAAAAGGATGATTCTAAATTGCAAGAGAATCTTAAAAAAAAAAAAAAACCCTTGCTTTCCCCAGTAACCTCCCACAACTGCCACCCTTCTCACCCTTTTTCTTCAGTCTAGTCAAATCTCCTCCAGAGTGAATCTGAAGTATCTTAGAGAGCAAGAGTCCTAAATCAAGTAGCAAAAACAGCTACTCAACACGTTCATTTTGATGTTAAATTCTGTATCTCTCAACATTCTGTAAGCTGAGGAGAAATCAGATTGTTAAAAAATGTCACACTGGTTACTCTTTAATCAGTACATCTTAGCTCAGAAATCACTATCAGTAGGTTGTAGGTTCCAACTGTTTCACTGCCATATACCTAAGTTCCCACTGCGATACCTCATACTCAACAGGTGCTCAGAAGACAACTGTAAGATGAAGCCAACCTTTCGATTAGCTTCCGTGTTTAGTGGTACTCTTTCTAAGGCGTTCTATTCCAAACCAGTTGTACATTTGAAACATCTAAAATTTCTCACCAGCTTTGAAGTGTGTTTTTCTATTTACAGTATGTCAAAACATTCTACTTTTTTCTTCCATTTATTCTATTTTTTAAAGTCAAGTATCAACTACTTGGTACTTTTTTCAAGTTTCTTTCGAAGGGTACTGATACGACACTGAAAATATTTTTTCTTTTTCCAGCGGTAAACTATTTTTCTGCTTCAGTCACTCACAGGGCAGAAGGGGCACAAACGTCATTGGTGAGCTGCAGGGTTAAGCTGTTTACAAAGGTGAACAAAATTCACAAGGGTTAAAACATTTGTGAGGCAAGCATATTAGGGCAAATTCACTAAAGCAAAGTAATTCATAGCAGATAAAAGAGGGGCGGGAAAAGCCATATAGATTTTTTTTAAGTACTCACGAAAAAGGCAGTGTGGGGGGGGCAGTAATAAAATAAAAGTATGTAGCTGTCACATCAAGCATCCTTAATGAGACACGCAACGGCACAGGCGGGGTCTCAGGGATGCCGACATTCAGAAGGACGGGGCGTTCAAAGGGTGGATTTGCTCAGTTCAGATGCACCTGACGGAAGCAGGAGGGTCGCTTCTCACAAACTATGGCGTGTGAACAAAGAGGTGACTCTTGAGGACCTATACTCCACTAATCCAGAGAAAGGGGTATTTACAAAAGGGAAGCAGAGAGGGTCAGGATCGTGGGAAAAGCAAGCTCTTCTGAAGGGGGTGACCGGGGAGCCGATATGACAGGGCCTCCGTGTCCCCGTCCTCCTACCTCAGTGGGTCACGGGACTCTTACATGCAAAGCCAGAGGAGTCAGGGAAGGGGAGGGCAGAAGGCACCTGGGAAGGAAGGGCCAGGCAAGGCCTGGTGCTCATGGTGTGAAAGATGTGGCAACACCCAGATGACCCCACCGTCCCCACCTGAAGTCAAATGTGCTTGTTGTTATGTCAACAGTCACTGAGGAACTGGTCCCCAGAGACAAAGACAACCAGATAATACTGATACAGTCATTCTTCTAAGTTAAGTTTATCACACTAGTATTTACAGAATAGTCAGTGTTCACTTTTGGTACTGTCCACCGCAGAACACAGGTGCTCCAAGTCACGTAGCTCCAACACCTGTGGGCCAACAGAACTTAAAATGTCACCTGATGAAATGTCCTAACAAGCCTGTTTGTTCATTATCTAAGATACTTTATATCTTCTACCTGGATTCCCTTGAAGAGGCTCTACAGTGTGTTTGAGAAGTCTCCCTTTGGTCCCATCATATACAGGGGCTAGGGGGTAAAGGGTGGCATAGGGGGAGGATGTTCACAGTGTGCGGAGGAAGCAAAATAGGAGGAGAATGGAGAATAAACATTTTTTAAAATATGAGTGAAGCAATAAGGAGATGAGTTTTTTCCAAGAATTAAAAATGAGAAAAGAGTACTCATTCCAACAGGCAATAAGCACAGTCCAGTGGGCACTGACGGCAGCTGCCTGGTCCCAGCAGGGACTGTGTCCTTTCTCTAATGCTGATAGCAAGTCCCACAGCTCTCTGAAGAAGCAGCTGACAAAAATCATGTCTATGAAATCAGCAAACAGCCGGGGAACTGGTGGCCATCAGGAGGAGCAAATCTAGGGTAGCCACGGTCATAGGTTGCCATAAAGTTGGGGTGTCTGGCATCCCCACACCAAGCATGAAAGTACACATGGGTTAAGGCAGTCCCTGAGCGTGGTCTCCTGCTGCAGGTGGGAACATGCATTCTCTTGACTGAGCTTTCCTTACATGCCACCATTTTCTATTGATTTCATGGCACTGAATCTCAGGTTCTTTTATCTTCTCCATATCTTCATTCTCAAAAGTGACGAAGCCAAGCCCTCTGTACCTACCTGTCATCTTATCAAACATCCGGCACTGTATTCTTCACCTTGCCAAACTGATTGCTTCGCAACTTTCACCACTGTTTCCCAGGCCATCTGCCTACAGAAAATTTCTTTGTTCTTGTGGCCAAATTGAGATGTGTTGACAAGGACATGCTATTTTGGGGGCAAACATCTTGAAATCTAACTTACGATGGAGCTGGCCTAATACTTTATCTATACTTCTGGGGCTGCAAAACCAAGGCCTCTGAAGAATTCTGTAGCAGGATCTCTCATGACCATACATTCTCTAAATTCTCCAAATTTGTTATAGTAGCCTCTAAGGCGATCCGGAACTCCGTCAACTCAAGTCAGCCAAAAACATTTTACCAGGTTTGTGCTGGGATGCATCAGCCCTGCCTGGGCTGCCTTCACTCCCGTTTGCATCCACATCTAAACAAGAACACCCAAAACCCCGAGTCTCACAGCAGTCAGAGCAGAGCAGCAGCCAGCTCTGATCGCTGAGCTCTCTAGCTCCTTCCTTCCCCTCCTGTCCTTCCTCCTCTGAATCACTGTGTAAGCTGCAGA
This sequence comes from Galemys pyrenaicus, assembly GCA_019455555.1. Lineage (NCBI taxonomy): Eukaryota > Metazoa > Chordata > Mammalia > Eulipotyphla > Talpidae > Galemys > Galemys pyrenaicus. The sequence goes on along the minus strand of JAGFMF010011726.1, from coordinate 9,769,884 downwards.
GCTAGGGCAGTGGCCTCTCATAGCGTTCTGAATGTCTGGGAATTTGGGTCACAAAAGAATGGCACAGCCCAAACAACAGACCAAACAACCAGTCAGCTTAGTGCATGCAGGTCGTTTCTCACCTTTCAAGTTTTATTTGAAATATGAACGTCATAAAATCTAAGGTAAATCTAATATAAAATATTATTTTTAAAAACTGAACTTACCATTATAGGTTATCCTTGGCTTTGTTAAACACATCACAAGATGCAGGTCCATTTCATCTGAGGGTATGAATTTTGAGCATACAGGGCACTTAAAACCTAGAAAGTAAAAGAGACCCAAGTTATTTTAATTATTCTGAATAGCCTACTTTTATTCTTAAAAAAGTACGGAAGACCAAGAGCATTCAAATTTCAGTATTACACTTACAGTAATATACTACTTATGTGAAACTCAAGTTCGAAAAGAATTTGTGACTCTATGTGACTTAAATTATTTAGGAAACCATCCCTGCCTTCAAATAAACATCCCTGTCTTAAATGAGGAGAGTTTGGTTCACTATAAAATCCCTGAATCTTTTCCTAATAGATGGGCCCAATCATTCTCTTCCTTCTGTCTGGTTCTTAAATGAACCTGACTCATGATTTTGTTACATATCTTTGTTCCCTGATAGTCCCAACTTGGGACAGTCCAATTTGAATCACAAAAGTTATTATACAGCTAGACAGTTCCTTAGAAAATATCACACCATTTATAAATTTTATCTGGTGAAAAAAAAAGTGAAGTCCTTCAAAATAACAAAATCAGATCTAGAATTTAATTCCTGACTTCTACTCCAGTGGTTTTTCTGCCACACCATGCCACAAAATTCACAATACACATAGAAACTGCATCAAACAAACATGGCAGATTCCTCAGTCAATTACGACGTGTAAATATTGGCTACTTTCCTACTCAATTTGTATTAAGCGATTGCCGAATGAACTGGTGTGCTGATGGACAGAACGTTATGGACTCAGCATCATCCTGCCCCCCACAAGAGGGGACTGTCCCCGGAGACTCCTCGTTCTTTGCTATTTCTCTGCTGTCCCAACCCTCCCTCCCCAACATCCCAAAGCTGCTTAAGCAGAGCTGAAAACCTGATCCAAGAGAGTAATGTATAGCTGGGATAGGGGCAACAGATCAAAAGAACTTTAAAGCAGACAGTAGCAGAAGAGAGACAAGAAAATGGAAGAATTAATAGAACTGAGGAATCAGTCACCCTAAGTGTCTAAAAACAAAATTTTACTACATAATTCTCAAATAACTCAGCAATCTGGAGCTCCACTGACTCCCCAAGACAATGATGAAACATGAGTCTAAAGTCTAGGACCGAAAGACCTGACGAAAAACAGGTACCATGGTTGCCAACGCCGGCACACGATGAAGCAACTACTATTCCAGACTGCACCAGGAGGGCGGCCTTACCGTGGTGAGAAGAACCAGAGCAGATTCAGACTTAGGCTATCAGACACGGTAATGGGAAGACAAGAAAACAGGAAACAAATAAAGATCTACATACTGAAGGAGGTCCTTCCCCCAACCTTCTTTCCTTCTGTCAACATCCAGAAATGCGTAGTCTTCATTCACACCAAAAGGTCTCACAGAATAAGCCCTAGTCTTACACACGCAGCTTCTAGTCAACCTTTCAGGGCCTCGTTCATAAACAAGATACAATGAAAGAATTCTGCATGCCTAAAATGCACTAGAAGTAAATTCAGAAGTATGAATTTATTCACAACAAAGGACAATATCCTTAACTTTGTAGTATTTAAGAGGGAAACCAAATACTTGTTAGAAAAACAGTCAGAAGTTTCAAACAGTTCACCAAAAGAAAGAAAGGTAACGTAAATAAATAACTCTTAACACAAATGAAAAACGGCTGTGTCGGAAGCACTTTTCTCGACAACTCTGGATGTAGCTTTACAATAATTTTAATGGGTTTTAGGAGGGAGGAGAAAAACATTCTACTAGAAGCCCACGGTGTTCTTTGTATGTAGTGTTTTTTCTCCTTGGGCTCTCTGTTACCTCTTTACTAAGACATCATGACTCAGGGTCTCCCTAAGCTTGACCCCTGGCCAGGTCCCCAGAGAAACAGAAAGCACATGCACAGCCAGAGGACTCCGGGAGGATGACAGAGTAGGAAGTTCAGGAGTGTGTGCATTTAAACAGTAACTTCAGGGCCTCCCTGGTGGTGCAGTGGGTTAAGCAACGCACCATGAAGCAAACCGCAGTTACTGCAGCACGAGTTCGATCCCTGCTGCCGGCTGGGGAGGGGACCCACATGGCACGGCAGACCTCTCCTGCTGTGCCCGCTGCTCCCCTCAGCAGTGTACTTCCGTTGATCTGCCTGTTCTGCTCCCCGCTCTCTGTGGTGAATCCTCTCACCCCCCCACACATCTGGCCTGTACCCCAGCGCTTGTATGCATAAATAAATAAATCTTAAAAAAAAAATAAACAGTAACTTCAGTGGAGGAATCTAGCTGATAGGACTATTTTAGAACCGTGGAGTCTAACAAAGGCTCCCAACTTTTCCAGGGGAAAAAGCTGGATGGTATGCTGCATTAGTCACACACAATTTCAGCTCAGGACGGGAGCAGCTACCCTCCCCTCACCTCCAGCCCTAGTGGAGGCGTTTGTTTTCAGCTCCTAGAGTAGCCTGCAGGAGCCAAGGCAGGCCCAAAGGACTTAATCGTACAAGGACCCAGACTCTGATTGCGGCTTCTGCTCCAGGAGGAACAAAGACCAGGGCAGTTGCTCGGCTCACCCCACCGCGTCAAGCCCTTCCCAGTACCGACGAAATGACTTCAAGGGGACTGACCAGGTCCACACGCTCCCTCCACTCCATATTCTCTTTACCTCCTTCTGAGAGTCAGACACCCAAGACCCAGCAGCTTAAAAACCACCTCATATACAGGGAGCATTAGAAAGTGACTACGCATGCCCAGAGGAAAACTCAGGAAACACCTGAGGAGAACTTAAGTTTATACTTCGAGGTGATACAACGCCTTTTGTTTGCTGCAAGAAGATAAGTGCATCTCACCAAAAAGAAAATCCCAGCAAATCCCCTGGGGAAAGAGAATTTGATCTCTAGAGTTACCACATTACTAGATTCATATTACGCTATTTTCAACAGTAAAAACAGAAGGCACAGAAAGTAAGAGGAATGTAAGTCCTATTCAAGGAGAAAGAGTAGTCGATGGGAACTACGCTTAGGGAAAAGACCCTGACAGGACATTCAAATGCCTCTCTTAAAGATGTTCGGGAAACAACAAACAACAACAAACAAACAAAAAGGAGAAAGTCAAGAAAACGACGTCTGAACAAAATGGAAATGTCAATAGATAGAAAACCTCTCAGAGACCAGAAAGACGTTCTGGAGCTAACGTATGATAACTGAAATGAGAAACGTGCTAGAAGGACTCAAAGACAAACAGAAGCAAGCAAAACAATTAAAGACAGGCCAACGGAAATAATTCATTAAAGAAACAGAATGAAATAGACATAATCCCTAAGTATATTTCTGCCAAAGAGTGAAGAAATGTGGAAAGCACCCAAATGACTTGTGGGACCCAATAAATGAGTCAAAATACACACTGTGGAGGGAGAGAGAGAACAAGCAAAGGGAACACTTGAATAATGGCTTAAAATTTCCCAAATTTGATAAAGACTAGAATATAAACATTAAAAAAAAAAAACTACCAAAACTCCATGAGACCCACACCAACATACGTCACAATCAAATGTTCAGAAGACAAAGACAATCTTGAGAGTAGCAAGAATGAAGCAAATTATCGATGTAAGGGGTTCTCAATAAAGAGCTAAGCAGATTTCTCGTGAAAAACTTGGAGTCCAGTAGAAACTACACTTATAAACTTATGTGCTGAACAGGAGAAAATTCAACTGAGAATCCATTATTTAGCAAAAATTCTGTCAAAAGTGAAGGAGAATTCAGAAAACTCCCAAGCAAGCATACACAGAGTGAGTTTGTACCACCAGGTCTGAAAAAATAACACGTACATTATACTAACTGTGGTGCAAGAAATTGACATCTTCATATACGCAAAGACCCAAGATCCAACCAAGAGATGAATGAAAATGAAGACGTCAGGAATAGAGGTGCAGTTTGAAATACACACACACACATAAAGTAAATATGTACTTATGTTACATATTTATGTATTAGCCACAGCTTGTCTATTATTTTGATTCGTCTCTGAAAAATATATACACACTGTACACAGTGTGTACACAGTATTACGGACACAGTATTACTGACTGGAAGAAGAGTAAACAGCTGTAGAAATCATCATAATAATATATAGTAGACGTCGACAACGTGAAAATGACGTGACTAACAAAAATCAGTAAGGGAATGACATGATCCTGTTAATGTACAAAGAGGGCAAGGAAACTGACAGGAGACAAAGAGCAACAGAGACAAGCTCGATTGCTGTTCTTTTAAAAGCAAAGACCATGTACGGAGAGAGTGAAACGCTGTGCTCTCTTTTCTACTTTAAGGCCCTTAGACACGTGCCCCCTTTTCCAGGAACCCCTCTCTAAACACTCCATCTCAAAGCAGGTTTCGCCACTCACACCATTCATACCTGTGCTGACTCTGATGCTTCCCATACCACGGCAGCGTATGTCCACTACTCATGTGTCTCTCACTAATTTAGTGGTCGAAAACAGGCTTGAAGTCAAAAAAGAAGTGCATACAAAGCCCCAGCTCTACTGGACACAAACTACGCGACCCTGTGGTCATTTAAGCCCTCCAGCAGAGGTTTCTTTCCTACAGAACATCAGCATCCTTTACACACTGGCAATCTGGTGAGGGTGAATGATTACAATAAGGTTTTAACAGTGCCTGACGCGTAGCAGGGAGTCATAAATAGTGCCTGTCACTTACTGGATTGTTCCTTTTTCAATATGCAGACAATTCACTGGGTAAAGTTCTTAAATTAGTACCGTTCTAAAGTGGCATTCCTTTATAATAAAGGTCCAGACTCCTCAGGTAAAGGCCATGTAACAATTCAGAGACATACCTGCTGCTCCAAAGTTACTTTAGATGGTAAAATAAATACCATAAGCCCCAGTAAATGTGTCTTACACTTTTCACTGCTAATGACTACAAAAGATTCTTCTTTCTATCGCCTAACCCTACTTAGTCCATAATTTGTACACTTGTTCCCCCCACCACACACAAAAAGGGACTGGACCTAAACCTGAGTCTGGTAAATTACACCATCGGCAGGAAAAACAAAGGTGAGTTTTTCACTTTGTTGATTTTTGGGGAAGGATGGAAATCAGTCCCACCAGCAGTCGGACCCTGTTAGGCAAGCCAGGAGATGACAGTAACAGGCTCTGGTAGGTGATTTACACATCCACACTCACTTTGCAACTGCAAGTGAGTCGTCTTAATGCACCTGCCTAGTTAATGCACCTGCCTAGTTACGGGCTTCTGACAGCTGGAGGCCAGGGGAGGGGCATGAGGGAGCCACGGCCCAAGGAGAACAGGAAGCCAACCTGTGCAGCCTGCTGCCGGACACACGGACGGCAGGCCCCGGGACTCTCCTAGCCAACCTTTAACGCAGCCCCAGTACTCTCCCCCAGGTGCCGTAGACCTCCCCTCACACATGCGGGCTACCAAGTTTCTCCACCTAAAGCTAGCACGGCAAGTTTCCCCAAAACCCAAACGATTCCTCTACACTTTCCCTTAAACAAAGCTCCATTTCTTCAGATCTCACGAGGTATTAAGTTGACTTATTTCAACAAGTTCTATAGGAAAATGGCCAATAGGCTTCAATCTCCCTGAAGCATGTGTATATGAAAACATGACCAACAATATAATAAATTAATGACAGCAGAAGGTGTTCAGGGTATTTTTACAGCAGTCATCTGTCACCAGACTCCTCAGTTAACACAGCAGAGTAGCTGCCATTTTGTACCTTCAGCAGCGAAGTGAGTCCCGAACTGAGTCCCCACACTCTCTGCTTAAATTGCTCACTTAAAGAGAACAGTCGTCTAAGCGCAAAGATACCAAGTGAGACAACTCAGCTCTCCGGTCCCTACATTATCAAGCTATCACCACAGCACCATGCTTCTCGGTTATCTTTAACATTAACGTCCCCACACACTCAGCGTTCCCCTGTACTAGGCTTGTCAGGCCACGTCTATCTTCCTAATATAAATCTGGGGTAGCCAACTTCATCTATTCCTCCGACAGAATATACCCACGCAGTACTTCGATACCTTTGCTTTTAAGCCAATGCGCCTTACTTCTACCCTATTAAAAGTCTGTTTCTATCCCCTTAAAAATCCTACATCAATGAAATCTTTAAAAAAAAAAATTTAAACCATGACGTCCTTCTCCGTGCTACCAATTCATTTTACTGATAATACTGTTTTGTTATATGTCAACATCTACAACATTTTTTGTGTAGATTTTATCTCCCAAATTGGTTATCTGTGGTGCAGCACTTTTTATTTTCTATATATTCTATTCACTACCCAGTGCCAACATCTAAACTAAGAATCAAGACCCAATAAATATCTAAATGCATGCAAGAATGAACTGCATAGTTAGCCTGAGCTTTATACAGTTAAAGGATAATTAGATATTTCTGATTACTGGTGATTCTGTCATTACTAAGGTTCTAAGTAAGTATTGCTGGAGGAAGGAACGGCATCTTTTTTTTTTTTTCAAACTTAGTTTCAAAGGTAAAAGTGTTCTTAAAAGAAGATACTAAAAAAGGTAAAAACATGGCAATAAAAAAGGTAAGTCATTATTTTATGGAATGTGATATGCAGCAAAAGGTCTGCAGTCTAAAATGTGGAGAAACATGGGCCTCCCTGGTGGCGCAGTGGGTTAAGCAACGCACTATGAAGCAAACCGCAGCTACTGCAGCACGAGTTCGATCCCTGCTGCCGGCCAGGGAGGGGACCCACTTGGCGCAGCAGACCTCTCCTGCTGTGCCCGCTGCTCCCCTCAGCAGTGTACTTCTGTTGATCTGCCTGTTCTGCTCCCCACTCTGTCTGTGGTGAATCCTCTCACCCCCCACACCTCTGGCCTGTACCCCAGTGCTTCTATGCATAAATAAATAAATCTTTTAAAAAAATAAATAAATAAAATGTGGAGAAACACAAGCTATTTGCCTGTAGGACCAATGCAGAGTTTGACAAATACATTATGTTATGAAAAATCTCCAGAACATACAAGTTCATTTACCTAAATCACCACAGGCAGGACCAGCGGTGAAGTACTTGGCCTCTACACCTCAGTGTTCTAACAGGCAAGCCTGCCGGAAGAGAAAAGATGCTCAGCAAGCCAAAGGGCAACACCCAAGTAAAACCCATACTGTTTAAAACTATCAACTACTTAATAAGGAACTATTAATCAACAAAATTAAAATGTCAGGATGGCAAATGCTCTGACACCACAATATAGCAGAATACATTTTAACTTTGCTCAACAAACACATTACCGCAGTATCTAAACATCGTCAGGAGCAACCCTTGATGAACCTATAAAACTAGCATCAGTGGAAACAAGTCTTCAAATAATGTCATGTTGTTCAACATTTCATTATAACACAGATAAAGGGGTAAATATCAAATCCTGGTCAGAGTCACCGTGAGAATAATTTTTTATTATTAGAAGTTCTTTGGGTTTAATTAAGAAGTTTGGCGATGTTTTGTGACTATAAAGATGCTGAACAAGGGCTTCCCTGGTGGTGCAGCGGGTTGAGCGCCGCACTGTGAAGCATCCACGGCAGTGCGAGTTCGATCCCCGGCCAGGGAGGGGACCCACATGGCGCAGCAGACCTCTCCTGCCTCACCTGCTGCTCCCCTCAGCTGTGTGTTTCAGTTGATCTGACTATTCTATCTCTGGCAAATCCTCTCACCCCGCCCCATACCTCTGATCTGTACCCCAGTTCTTGTATGCATAAATTTAAAAAATCCTTAAAAAAAAGAAAGATGCTGAAAGAATATAACTCATTATGTCAATTAGTCTCTGTAACTGGTTTTACAAGTTGTTTCAACTAAGAACTCAGATTTCTAGAACCTGTGATTGAGGACTTACTACACATTAACTTGCATAACAGACATTTTGAAAAACCACAGTATGTGTCAGGATCATATTTTAAGTCCACTAGCAAAAGTCATTTTCTACCAATTTGTGACATTTCTCACCTTACTCTTTTTTTAATATATTAACTTTGTCAAACAACCTCTAATGTGAATGGGGAAAGTAAATGAATGAATTTTAAGAGTAAATGAATCAATTTTAAGAGAAAATTATGATCTAATTCATTTTTTGTGGTACCAAAGTCATTTGTACGCCTATTATGATACACAGTAGACACTCAAATACTGGGAGGTTATCACAAAAGTGTTATTTCTTCATGCTAAATAATGAGCACACTGAATGGTTCATAAAATGTCCTACAAGGGTTCTTTAAATATGCTCTGAAATACGCTCTTTCCCTCTTTTGGTTCCTGATTTTAAAAAACCTAATGGATCAGAGATTTTTAAGTGCCCTACAACAGGTATACCTAACAACGTCCTCAGTGTCTGTGAGAAATAGTTCTTCATGGTCATTACATTCCTACATAAGCTAGAAAAAACGTGATCAGAATGTGAGTGGGTCCTCAGGGAGCATCTACTCTAATCTCTGTTCACAGATAAGAAAACCAAGTAAAATAAAAAATTTTGCCACAAGCCATAAAATAAATAAACAAAAGAGTTGGAAGTAGGGTTTTTTCATCATACTCTACAGGCCTTTCCTCCACCAGACTCCTTCCATACCACATACAGCGCAATTAAAAAAATTCATACTCTCACATACATAAAAATATTCTAACTATCCAACCATTAAAGGAGAACTTGTTTGTTTTCAAGTAGCAGTCATATTACTTGGGAACAGAGGTAAAAGTCCACAAAATGACTGTTTAAGATTAAGACTATACATTAGGAATCACAGGTAAGTCAAAACCTATACAAAGAACAAATCCTGGACCTTAATAAATGTACTTCACATATTTGGCACACCATTTAGAAACCCAGAGATAGTATTTTTCTCCACCTTATTGAGGAAAATTTCATAGTCACCAAGTTATAAAACCCAAGAGCAACATGCATGCCTGTCTTTGATCTATTCACAATCTGAAAATCAACCCTGCAGAGATGACTGCTTATTGCTTATGTTATTGTCCTTTTTATTGTCTTCAACTATCAAGCAACTTTCTGTCAACTTCTCTCACGCCTCAAAATATTCCATACCTGTATTTCTCCTCCGATATTCTGGTTTTTCATTGCCTAGATTATTTTGAACACTTATAACCTACAAATCCAATCGGTTACAAGAACTATGAAATATAAAATAGCTTAGAAGTTGCTACAATGACAGAGAATGCTGTCACTGTAATCTGCTTGAATCCAGTAAAAAAAAAAAAAAAAAATTTAGGGCTTCCCTGGTGGCGCAGTGGGTTAAGCAACACACTATGAAGCAAACAGCAGCCACTGCAGCACGAGTTCGATCCCTGCCTCCAGTCAGGGAGGGGACCCACATGGCGCAGCAGACCTCTCCTGCCTCACCCACTGCTGCTACCCTCGGCAGTGTGTCTCAGTCAGTCTGCCTGTTCTGTTCCTGGCTCTGTCTCTGGTGACTCCTCTCACCTCCCTGGATTCTGGCCTGTACCCCAGCTCTTGTATGCATAAATACATAAATCTTTTAAAAAAATTACTCTGATACTAAAAACTTCTGCTTTATTTGAAAACAAAGATCTTGAGCAACATGGTATTCACTGGGAAAAGTAACAAATGACAGAAAACTTCTCCTGTACATTTGAGAGAATAACTCAATCCATCTTATATAATGATGTCAGATAAAAAGGCAAACAGAAGAACCAAACAGCTACTCAAAATGACAGAAAAGTAAACAAACTAGGCAGAATGGTGCAAGTTAGTCCCTATGGGGGAAAAGAAACAAGATCCCTGTGGTAATATAAACAAGGCATCCTTAATTTAAAATATCAAACAGTATGCCAATATCAGAGCAAGAATTAAGAGGATTACTGGCCTGAGCAGCACAAATGAGTCCAGTAAAATTCAGTACGTTGAGTACCTGTCATCAGTAAACCTCAGAATGGCACCGTATCTCCACGGGAGGAGAACGGCAGAGCAGGGGCGGGAGGACCAAAATACAGATAAGAGGACGGAAGCAGTTTTTATCCCTCACTAGTGGAGGAAATGAATCCATTGCTACAGTAAGTGAAGGACGCCCCAGTGTCATGAGCAGTGTAGTCTCTGCGCTCCTGGCGGGAATTTCAGAAACGTGCCTCGCTCCTCAGCCCCTTCAGGCTGCCCTAACTTTGCCAGAGAAAAGGCAGATTATAAACAGCAGACATTTACTTCTCAGTTCCAGGGACCAAGGTGCCAGCACAGTAGGGGAGAGCCCTCTTCGTGGCTGCAGACCTCTCCGTACCCTTCCATGGCAGGAGCGCGTGGAGGAGGGCTCTGGAGTCTGTCTTATATGGGCACTTATCACCCCACCCAAGCTCATAGCCTGTCACCTCTCACAGGCGCCATCTTAGACATTAGGTTTTCGATGTGTGGACTGGGGGTGGGGGTGAGGGTGGGGAAAAAGGAGACACAAAACCCCTAACCAGGGCAGCATGAGAGACACTTTTGGAACAGTTTCAACTGAAGTCAGAGTTCCTTTGTTTATTTTCATAAATAGGACAATAGCCACTGCTCTGTAATTTTCTTCTCCATTGGGGATTGGGAAAATGGGCAGAAGCCAGAATAATGCCATTTGCTATGAGAACTCATATTTTTACCTATTTACATTCCACGAGTTAAGTATAAAGAAATGCGCCTCTGACTCACAGTTTCTTATCCAAGACACAGGTTAGCTGTGTAATGGCTCCTGGCCTTAAGTGTTACCTCCGTCATGGCCCTACATTAATATAGAAGCCAGATAGAGGAAAAGACATCTAAGCTTCTATCGATTTTGTAGTTATTGCACTGAATTCTAACTGCTACAGTTGATAACTGTTTACTGTTTACATTAAGACAAAACACAAAACATTTGCACTGCCTGTAGCTAAAATTCTCAGTAAGTTCAACAGTCCAAATTAGTTTCCATCTAAACATACACATCTCCAAATCTCTTGAATTGCAGAAAAGACAGCACCAAAGCCTGATAATGAGTTCCAGAAACAATATCAAATTGTGTAGTGTGCCCTCATAGCTTGTAACTGTTTCTCACCAGCTTCAGTTCAGGTTCTATCTAAGATATACATACTGATCCTACCTTATATATATTTGTCATCTTACTTGTTCTGAGTCTAAAAAATCTATTTACTAAGGCTTAGTTGAATTTCATCAAGTCTCCTTAAAATGTAAATAAAAACAAAATTACTGCTTTTAATAGAAGTAACCAATTTTCATCACTTACTCTTATTCAAGAACTAGTTACTTTAAAAAAAAAAAAACTGTTCATTGAGATAATGCTGCTGCAGATGTCTCAGAGGTAGAGGTTCACATCTATGCACACTCATGTTCTCACACAGTGCCCACCACAAAACACCAGAACTCTTCCCCCACAGTCCATTTAGCCCCTACCAGCTTTTATCCCGTCCTTCTACCTTCCTCTTCTGGTAGCCTCATTTCTACTATCAGATTCCAAGAGTGTATTTTGGTTTGTTTTTATCAGTTCCTTTGCTTTGTTTTTCACATTCCCCATGAGTTACTATCTTCTGATATTTTCCCTTCTCCTTCTGACTTATATGATACCCTTCAATTTCACTCATGTGATGTTGCAGAATGGCAGCATTTCACCTTTTTGTTATAGCTGAGTAATATTCCACACACACTCACATAGATACATGTATCACATCTACTTAATTCACTCATGTACCCTTGGGCATTTGGGCTGTTTTTATTGCAAGGAATGTAAGAGTGCAAGTGTTTTTGCATCCTTCAGCAAAGTCTAAGGATTGAAATTGCTGGGTCATTGGTATACCTGTTTTTTTTAAAAAATGTTCAGAAATGTCCACAATGTTTTCCATAGGAGCCAGAGCAGCCTACATTCCCACCAACAGTAAGGAGGGTTACTTTTTCTCCACACACTTGCCAACACTTGTTCTTTTCTTGCATACATTCTCCCAGGTGCAAGGCAGCATCTCATTTTGGTTTTGATCTGCCTTTTCTCTGATACTAAGTGATGATGGAGCTACTTTTTATGTGCCAGTTGGCCATTTGTAAATATGTTCTTTGGAGAAATGTATATTTAATTCTTCTGCTCATTTTCTGATCGGGTTGTATTCTTTTTGTTGAGTTCTACGAGCCTTTGTTGGATATGTGATGTGCAAGTACCTTCTCCCGTTTGGGTGTCTTTTTGCTTTAATGATAATTCTGTTCGCTGTGCAGATGTAGTCCTACATGTTTATTTCCCTCACCACTGCAGTCAAGAATCCAAAGACATCTATTACTGAAGCAAATGTCTTGGAGACGTTTGCCTATGTTTCTATGTATTTTACTTCTGATATCACATTCAAGTCTCATCCACTTTGATGTATGTGTGTATGGTGTGATGCAGTGATCTAGTTTCGAACTTGTTGCATGTGGCTGCCCAATTTTCCAAACACGATGTGTTGAATAGACTTTCCTCTTTCTGATATATGTTCATAGCTCTTAGCTCTCATAAATTAACTATCCATATAAACATGGGCTTATTTTGGTGCTCTCAATTCTATTACACTGATGTGTTTATTTTTACTATAGTAACATGCCATTTTGATTACTATTGCTTTTTAATATAATTTGAAATATGGGCACATAATACCTCCATTCTCTTCTTGTCTCAGAATTACTCTGATTATTCAGGGTCTATTGTGGATCTGTACAAATTTCAGCCATGTTTGCTCTATTTCCTTGAAGAAAGCTATTGGAATTTTGATAGTGATTGAGTTAAATCTATATATTGCTTTGGGTAAAATGGTCATTTTAATACTTAATTCTCCCAATCCAAGGGCAAAAAATATTTTCGTATGTTATTAAAGAATGTCTTAAAGTTTTCATTGAAGGCCCTTCACCTCCATTGTTTATTCCTTCTAAGTACTTATTTTTGATGTGATTATGAGATTTTTTTCTCTTGTTTACAATAAGGAAAGAAGTCAACTTCTATATACTGATTGTGTAACCTGCCATTTACTGACTTATTGTCTAAAAGATTCTTTAGTGTTCTCTATGTATATCATAATAAAATATATTGTAAAACAGTGATATTTCTACTCTTTCCCAACTTGTATTCTTTTTATATCTTTCTCTTGCTTAACCATTCTAGTTAGAACTTCCAACACTATGCTGAAAAGCAGTGATTAAAGTGGTTATCTTTGTCATTTACCTGATCATAGAGGGAAATCTATTTCTCACCATAAAATATGACTTAGCTGTGGGTTTGTCACATATGGCCTTTACTGTATTGAATTTACTATTTTCCTGAGTTTGCATCATAAATAGATGTCAAATGTTATCAAATGCTTTGTCTGCATCTACTGATGTACTGATGTGATCATAGGGCTTTATTCATTTTACTGATGTGGTGACTGACATTAGTTGATTTGCATATGTTGAACCATACCTGAATCCCTAAAATAAATCCTACTTGGTCTTGATGTATGATCCTTTTAATGCTTTGCTGAATTCAGTTTGCTAGGATTTTTTGCGTCTATATTCATCTCAGATATTTTACTATAGTTTTTTTGTTTTTTTTTTTTTAATCACACCCTTGCCTGCTTTTGGTAATAAGATTTTGGCAATCAGGTTAATTTAGCCTGGTAAAATGTACTTGAAAAGGTTCTTCTTCAGTTATTTGCAGGGATTTACGTATTAGTTCATCTCTGAAGGTTTCACAGAACTCACAATGAAAACATGATAAAGTTATTTGATTATAAGAATTCGCCCATTTCTTCTACATTTTCCAATTTGTTCACATAAAGATGTCATAGTAGTTTCTTATGATTCTGTTATTTCTGTGATGGCTGTTATTAAAATTCCTCTTTTTTAATTTCTCATTCTATGTTTTCTCTCTTTTCTTCTTAATGAGCCTTGTTAGAGGTTTTGGTCTTTCAAACAACCATGTTTTGGTTTCACTGATGTTATGGAGTACCTTCTTTTATTTCCATTTCATTTATTTCTGGTCTAGTTTTTATTACTTCCTTCCTTCTACCGGCTTTGGATTTTGTTTGCTCTGCTTTTCCAGCACCTTAAGGTGTGAGGTTAGAGTTCTCTTTTTTCCCTTGATAGGGGCCTATACTGGCAACCACTTCCTTCACAGTATTGCTCCTGCTGAATTTTTATAGATTCTGGTAATTCACGTCTTCGTTGTTGTTTGTTTGCAGGTACTTTTAAATGTCTCCTTTGATTTCCTAGTTAATCCAATAGTCATTCAGGAAGCATGGAGGTTAGTTTCCACATACCACTTTCCTTTTTTGGTTGACTTCTAGCTTGCTATGACAATGGGTAAAGATACTTGATAGAATTTCAATCTTCATGAATTTATTGACACGTGTTTTGTGACACAACACGGTCTACTCTCTAGAAGTTTCCACGTGCATTTGAATAGAAAGGGTACTCACCTCATCCAAAGTTGTCATTTCTTTGTTGATTTTGTCTTGTTGTTCTGTCCACTGATGTAAGTGGGTTGTGTAGATCTGTTAGTACTACTGTGTTGCTATAAATGTCTGTTATTTGGTTTGTTAATAGTTACTTTACATATTTGGATACTCCTTCACTTGGTGCCTTTATATTGAAAAACGTTAAGTCTTCCCAATGGACTGATCACTTACTCATTATATAACGTCCACTCCAGTGACTCATTATCTTCTTCAAGTGGAAGTTTATTTTATCTGATATAAGGCTGTCCTGGTTTTTTGTTCGTTTGTTTGTTTTAGGGTACCATTCTGCTTATAGGGTTGTTTTCCAACCTTTTACTTTGGGACTATGTTTAATGTCAGACTTTAGATGAGTTTCCTAGAAGTACCAGAAAAGTGGGTTTAGGTTTCTGACTCAACTAGTCACTCTATGTCTTTTGATTGATGAGTTTAAATTGATTAGGGATTTTACCAGTTCAGGGAAACTGATTTACAAGTATTCATTACCATTTTGCTCTTTGTTATTTGGGTGCATTTGCAGTTTTTCTCTGTTCTTTTGCATTGTTATCTTCCCTTATATTTTGAAAGCTAGCTCATGTGTGAGGCGAACATGATAACCACTACACAACAGAAAAGCAGAAAGCTAGCTCATGTATGGTCTACTGTATTCCATTTTTATCTGCTTTCTTTTCATTCTGAGGTTACAATGTGCTTTATTTATAATGTTCTATATTTATATCCTAATTTGAACAGAGTTAATTTTTAGGTATTACACCAGTTCCCATGTTTACTGTGTGGTCCCGCACACTCTCTCTCTCTCTCTCTCTCTCTCTCTCTCTCTCTCTCTCTCACACACACACACACACACACACAGAGCTTACTTTCCATGTTTGGAGTTCTGTTGCTTCTAAGTGAGGTTTCCTTCCCGCTGTCTTAAGTCTCTTAATATTTTTTGCAAGGCAGGTTTAGAAGAGATGAATGCCTTCAACTGTTGTCTGTAAAACTCTATCATGCCTTCAGTTCTTAAGTGTTAGTCTATCTGGATAGAAGATTCTTGGTTGGAAATTATTTTTCCTTTCAGCAAGTTGAAAATGTCATTCCTTTCTGCCTTCTAAGGTTTCTGCTGAGAAATCTACTAATAGTCTAATCAGCATTCCCTTATATGTAGTATGTGACTTTCTGTTTTCTCTGCTTTAGGGATGCTCTCCAAAAAAAGTGGTGGTTTTTTGTTTGTTTTTTTTGCCGTTTTTAATGTGTGTCTGTGTGCATGTTTTTGAGCTACTTTGCTTGGAACTCTTCAAGATTCCTGGATCTGAGTATCTGTTTCCTTCCCCAGTTTGGGAAGTTCTTGGCAATCATGTATTCAAATAGGGTTTCTGTCATTCTCCCTCCTTTCTTCTCCTTCTGAAATTCCTAAGGTGCAAAAGTTTTTCATCCTGATGGTGTCTCTTAAGTCTTTTGTGTTGTATTCATTATTTTTCTTTTCTCTTTTTGCTGGTGCTTTTTAATTATTTCTACTACCCTATCTTCCACTTCATTGATTCTGTTTTCATCATCACTGCAGCTCTGGTGAATCCTTTTACTCTTTTTAATTTCAATTATTACACTCTTGATTTCTGTGTAGATTTTTGTCATTTTTATAGTTTTCATTTTGTTCAACCACTGTTCTTTACTTTCAGTAAGCATTATTAAGACTGTTGTTTTGAAGTCTTCTTCTGGTAATTTGGTTATTTCTGTTGACTGGAGATTTTCCTCAAAGTTTATCTCGATGCATTATTTGGAATGAATTCCTCTACTTCCTCATTCTGTTTGATGCTTTGTGATTATTTCTATGGTTTGAGCTGAACTAGTTTCCTTCTCAGTTCTGTCTTGCTTTAGAATTGCAGACCAAAGGTAATGGATGTTGTGTTTTCTGTTGTATGGTTAGAAACCTCATCACCAATTAGGATGGAGCTCAAGAGTGCAGAGTGTCATTCAAAAACCCAGCCTACAATGTGTGGAATGGGTATGAAGGTTGCAGCAATGGTTTGTCAAGGGCAAAAGCCTCCCTTGGTGCCTCAGCTACTTCAGCCAAAATCTGCATCTGTAATCAAGGCTCATCAAGGCAGACCACCAGTGGTTTTCTCCCAGAAGCCCTAAACTTCCACTGGCCCTTCAGCTGCAACTCAATTCTGATCTGAGAAGATTTTAGTGACAGTCTTTTCTCAGAGCCTGTGACACAAAGGGTGACCAGGAGGTTGTGGGGTTGGGCCCCAGGCAAGTGTTATGAGTAGCTGCATCTTATGCCCAAACATCTGCCAAGCCAGGTAGTGAGGGGCTGGTGTTTTGGAAGATCACCAAGTTAGCCACCAGCAGCCTGAGACATGCTACACAACACCTTTCTCCAACCACGCTTTCTGAGCACACTCTGCACTTATAGTCATACTGAAACTTTAAGTCAAGTCATTAGGACTTTCAAATAGCAAAATTTTAAAAATAACAACATTTTAATGAGTTCAAATATATAAGGAATGGTTTTAAAACACACTTTAGTCATGTTTCAACTCTAGCTATGGATTTACTGTTTTACCACACCACACCAAAGCAATTACTCAATAAACCTTTAATAATAAGAATTCATTACTATGAATTATGTCCTCCCCACTAATAAACCCTTCTTGTTCAAGTCTGAAAATATCGTGTGGTGTTTTTTTTTTTTTTCTCTCTACACAATTCTCAACTTAGAGCTCAAATTTACATTGGTAGCTATGAACAGTTGAATAAACAGTATTAAAGCATGGCTTACTATGTTTCTCTTTCTTTCCTCCTTTGCCCCTTCATTCCTCCCCTTGCACGTGGTACATGTGTGCACACACACACATATACACACAAACATGGAGTTTTAGTATGTCAACTATCAGAATGAAATCTAAATCACAGACAACAAGTAAAATTGTTCTAGCAAGTAGAAAACAGTGAAAAGTACAGATTAAAACAGAATTTCAAGCCTTGTTAATTTCTTAAAAGTAAATCCATACTAGTTTTTGGTGGACAATGTGTAGTTCATGACTTTCTGTTGCTATTTCTGTCTGTACAATACACATTAAAATGGCTAACGCTCAGCCCAGTCACAGAAACTTGAGGGAGAGAGTAATGTGGAGGCATGTATTCTTCTGAAAATAGCAAAATTCTTTATCACTATTTCTTATCAATTAAATCTTAGTATCTTTAACAACCCCAATTCACTCACATGAAATAGGTGATTTAAAGAAAGGATTCCCCAAGGATAGCTATTTAGAACAAAGAAGAAAGTTAAGACTCAACTGGAAAGGTGTGCAGAAAGCAAGTAAAAACGTACTGGCTGAAGCAGAGTTGTTAGAACATGGATGGAAAAGTAGGAAAACAAGCAAAGAACAAAATAATATAGCTCCTCTTCTGCAGCATCAATCCCTTCTCACTGTATGCCACACTGTCCAAAACAAATAATGAAAAAATTAACTGGAAATCTATAAAAAGATTAAAAGAAAAAACAGTGGCCCACAGGTAATATAAAAGGACACAGAATGCAAAACATTTACATTTTGTATGCTTTTAGAATTACTTGAAATATTTGTGCCAACTTAGTTTACACTTAGCGGACACTTAAGCTTACATTTTACACTTAAATTTCCCCCGTGTTACTAATGTAGTGGTTCAAGATGTGAAAAGGGGGGTTGAAATAACTAATAATTAAAACAAAATATTATAACTTAAGTATCAATCTTTTAAAAATATTATCTTGGTCACCATTAAAAGTAATACGGGCTTTGACATTACAGAAATTTCTTATCAACAATAAATGTTAATATGGCAATTCACAATCGTGTATGTTTAGCGTAAGTTTTTCACAAATACTAATATTCTTTACCAAAGCAACCGCATTTAGATACCTAACGAAATGAGAAACTACCTAACAAAAATTGACTAGACTTCTTTAAATGTCCTTTTAGCATCTGGAGTTTTAAAATCTTAGATCTATCTGGTTAACACTATTTTCAGTTATTGTCATCTTTTTATTGCCACCACAAAGGCTATCAATAGATATAAACCCTACTTAAATTAAAATCAATTGAGACTCTATTTAAAATGAAACTGGGAGGCTAAAATAGATTTCCCAAGAAAGCTCAATAAGAACCCCACGTCTTACATCTCCAAGGGGAAGTAATATTGCTTTCCCAACCCAGCAGAGCCCCTCCAAAACCTATATAAGGAAATTCTAGCTTTGGTTCTAGGAAAGTGTGTCTGTCCATGGGACTGTTCTTTCCAAATTTCCTTTTGCTGTTGTTACTGAATAAACCCCTTGTTGGTGAAGTAACTGAATGCTTTTTACTAGAGATCAATAAACATAAACAAATAAAGATGACGAGGAGCAGTTGGGAACCTGACAATAATCACTGTTTTTATTCAGCTAAAACTTGGCCCTGTGTTGTACGCAAATAGCAGCTCAAAATTGCCAGCATTTCCTAATACTATCCTCATTATTTGTGCAAATCTGATTTAGAATTAAATAGCTGCTTCTACAAGGGCTTTTAAGTTTAGTAGATGTGAAATCACTATTGTATGAGTCTGAGAAGAGTAGCTGCTAAAAGAAATGCCAGCTGGCAAGAACAAGCCAGGTTCCCAACTCCAATACAGAAAACAAAACACATTTTAGTGTGACAAAAGACTATTCAGTCTGACAAGAGTTACTGACTTTCGTTCCCATAAGGGCTGACCTCTGGAAACTACTTCTCACTGCTGTAGTGTTAATTACCTTTTTAAATATAAAGTTCTTTAGGGAATTCACTCTGCATTAAATATTTCCCTAGCTATACTGAGTTTGCCGATAGTTCCCAGTTTCTATGCGTACTCCGGTCTCCTGGGTCTCCACCCAATCTCAAAAATGAAAGGATCAAGTAACAGCATTATACTTTATGATTTATGACTCCTTAAAATAAAAAGAATTAACATCTTACAGCTTGTTATTTATCATCAAAGTTTCTCATGGACTGTTGCAAAATGACAGGCCCATGGCTAAAATGCATCTGCTTCTCTACAGCCCTTGAGGTGAGAATGGTTGCATTTTTTAAATAGTTGGGGGAGAACAAACTGGATTAATAATTTCTTGTGATACATGAAAATTATATGAAATTCAAAGCTCAGTGCTCACTAGCACATTTCACTTGAACACAGCCAGGAGCATGGCTTCACTTAGCCGATGAGACAGCCTGCAAGGGCTAAAGTATTTACTCTCTGGTCCATTGCTAAAAGTTTGTTGATTCCTAAAGGAAGTCATTAAAAATTATTCTAATAGTATCTGTTTCAAATACTATTTGAAGGATAGTATTTGAAGTATAAGTAGGAAGTAGGAAAACCCCTTGAAAATTATTAGTTATAACAAAAAAATCTACAAGCTGCCAGTCAACTCTCTAAGTTCAGCCTGCAAGTTTAATCAAGGAGTATGTTCCAGTCAGGTCAATATTATCACTGCTTACCTGAAATCACACCTGTTTATTCTCCATCCATCACCAACCTGGTAAATATTACCTCCCAAGTATCTGTCATACGCAACCACTTCTCTAAACCACTATCCTAAATCTACCTACTACAGTTTTTCTTGGATTAGCACAGTAGCCTCTGTATACATCTTGCTCTGTCTCTCCCTATCCAAACTTTTTATAAACTGTTCTCAAAATACAAATTTGATGTTGTCAGTCTATTTCAAATATACACACAGAAACTTTTTATTCCTTAGACAGTCTTGCATTGTCTGTTCTCTCCCAATTCAAGCCACACTGTTCTTCCAAGCAATAATCAATTTTTAATGTTGCTATATTACATACTACAGAGCTATCGATAATACACTAATCAGTATGATTTAGTGTTTAATTGAATCTACAATGCAAAAATTATCCAGAAATTACTGATCACTTTCTGGACTGCAAAACATACAATGTTAGACTATTTAACTTCTGCCTTCCCGTCTACCTGAAAGTTTCCTGTACCGCACCTGCATTTTTATCCAAGAATGACTAACACAGTACATGCGTTCAAGAGATACACCATGCAGGACTTATTATAAAAACCTTGACTACATTCTTACTCTGCTGGACGTTTACAGACAGGATGTGCTGACTCAGGGTACTGAACTCAGCACAACACAGCAGCAGGCCAGCGACAGATATGAAAGGCTGTATTGCCTAGAATCAAAAGTTTGCTTCTAACAATATAGTCAGAACATAATCTCCTTTAGCTGCTATTCTAGTATCAACTAGGCTATCATAAAAACTGCGTTTTATCAGAGAAGTAATAAATTTCTGGTACTCTAAACATTTTCTTATCCTTAGCAGTAAAATCTAGGATATTTGGCCATTTTAAGAACCCTAAATTTCTGGCTCTACTGGTGAAATAATTCTAGCACGACTATCTAATTGAATACATTAGAAAAGTGCCAAAAATGTTGAAGGCCATAATTTCATTCAAAATCTCTCACAACATCCCAACGACAAGTTTACAAATTTTTATGTTTTTAATGTTTTGCTGATTTTTAAAATGAAAAAGGCTCTCGGTGACAAAGACATTATCATTATGTAAAGAGGGCGGTAAGCGTTTCAGATTTTCAGATGCACACTCGGATACACAGGGTGAGATGGCTGGGTATCCAGGACCTGTGTTAAAATATTTCAGAGAAAAGAAAGGGAGGAAATGTGGCAAAATACAGTTACCTGGTAAGCGTGTATGATGGGTAAGTGAAGTTCACTAGTTCACAGTACAATTTCTATTACAGTGTGTTTGAAAACTTTTATAATATTATTTTTAGAACGGCTTCAGTAAATTTAAGCAAGTTTTTCAGCAGATCTTAAAAAAGGGCAAACTCAGAAAACACTCAAAATTATAATTTTTAAAAAATGAAAATGCTGACAATACCAGTTGCGTAAAGAAGATATATACAGGCAGAAGACTCTGGAACACCATCAGCCTAAGTAAAAATCGGTATTGCGACAAGGAAAAAAGATTTAAATTAAGCTGAAGGTCTATATAACCCATGGTTAGGCAATTCTTCTTTTAGGCGTATATGTCATTCAGAACACTGATTCTAAAATTTTAAATGCTTAAGATTCATTGGGAAAATCTGTTTCAGTTTCCTGGTCCCATGATTCTGTTCTTCTAATATGCTGACAGGGGCACCACCAATGCTGCTGGCTGAATATCACATTTCGAGTTAATAGTGCATGAGAGAAATCTGTATAGATGTGCGCTAGAATGCAAGTGAACAAGACATTCATAGGGAAGTGTGTATAATCACAAAATGGAAACACGCATCCAACGATGTATTGGCTAAGTAAGTGGTAGTATGTTCACAGAATGAAACACTCTGTTACGGAGTGATTAAAAATTAAAAACAGCCACAGAAAGACAGCAGAATTTGCCACCTCGGAATAATCTGCGTTGGTGCATGGCTTTGACAGGCCCTTAGAAACAGTCAGTGCGTGCTGGGAGATGCTTTCTTCTCGACGCCCCTTATCTACCTAAAGACCAGGCCTCCAAGTGGCACTCAGTCATCATAAACTCTGTCTTCCTTGACGCCTTCTGCAGGAGTTGCTGCAGCAAGCAGGAGAGGTCTACCCCAGCACGCCCAGAAGCAGACCCGTGCGGACAGCCTTTGTTCCAGGCCGGCACGGCGCCAGTGTGTGCTTCTAGGCCTGTTCATCTTTCCTAAGACTCATCTGCTCTCCTGAGAGCCCTAAGTCCCCTCTGCCCTCAACAACTATCGCGATGGTCTTCTCGCCTTGATCCCTCTCATCGCAGGGATCCCACCTTAGAACTCAGGAGAGAAACAGGGAGATTATTCCCTTCCCTACAACACACACAATACAGTGAGTCTTCCAACCTACTGAAGGAAAAGAAGATCATAAACAAGAGTATGGTTCCACTGTCATCAAGTGACGCCACTATTCTTTAGAACTACAATATGAATAAAACAGGAGCAAAGAAATAATTTCAGAAAGGAGAATCATTATTCTGAGAGACAGAAAAAGTTTCGTATCAGGAAGGTCTGGGAGAGAGTTTCTAGGGTGTTGACAATCTTCTGCTTCTAGACATAGGTGACAGCTGCACAGGGAGTCATTTTTAGGAGCGGAATTCTTCTGTTTCATAATTTTTCTTATGTCTATCTTTGCCTCTAATTTTCTATGACATCTTCGATGACAGCATTTTTTGAAAATGACTTGCAACAGGTTTCTATTAGAAAACTGGCACTCTAAATCTAACCTCATCTTTTTATCAATTAAATATTTCATAATCTAAGTTTAAAGAATTAAATATTAGGTTTGGTGGTAAATGAATATTTTATTAAATTATGAACTTTTGAGGCATCAGTAAGCGGTTGCTAAGATAAACCCTAAAAAAGATATTTCTACCTTCTAGAAATACTTCAAAGGCTCAAATAGCTTGAATTCTAAATGAGAAGTAGAGCAACACAGAATGTGTAGAGTCAGTGGATGAAAGCAGTATCACTTAAAGAATGGGAATTCACTCTCTAGCTCTGCCCAAAGATAACAGAAATGCTTTTAAAGTATACAGAACAAACATCGTACAGATATCTACCTGAGAAAATTTGGAAAGATACCAAATACTACAGGAAAAAGAAAAGTGCAGGTGTGAAAAAGACTTTTTCTCTTTCCCATCCCAGCCACCCTTTCACCAAAAAAAAAAAAAACCAGCAGAAAGAAGGGAAAAAGGAGAGTGCAAGCTCCAAGAAAAACATCACTATGAAATACACAAACAATGGATGCCATTTAACACAGCATGCAAGGACAGGAATACCTCAAATTAAGCTTTATCCATCTACACACAAAGGCAACACACAAGGCAACAACGAAAACCTGGGAAACCACAGAGACCATCTGGAGTCTACAAAGTTTTCACCAATCTAGGTGAGGGTAAAAAATTCCTCACTAGGCCAAAAACTTTGTAAGTCTTATTTAACTACTTACCATTAAACTACTGGTTCCAGAAGAAATAGAGGTAGCAGAGCAGAAAAAAAAAGGGAAAACCCAATCAATACTAAGAACAAAAAGTGGCAACACAACATCAACTCTAGTCACCTACAATAAAATAGCAAAGAAATACAAAATACGAGGTTAGACAGTCAACTTTACTAATAGTATCGAGAGGTGAGTTATCAATGCCCCTTTCTGCCTCTGATTTTCATTTTGCTTATTGTTTGGACATACAGCTATGTAACAGGTATTCCAAAAAAGCAATCCTGGGAAAACAAAAAATGTAAACTCTGTCTCTTTTATCATAACTACAAAGTCTATTCAAGTTAAATTACACAAAGAATCAAGAAATCTTTCTCTTAAATTCTATTCCATATCAATCGGACTATCTAACATTTAGGAAAATGACCTGTTTATATAAAATACACCTCTAGAACCAAAATACTTGCTTAGAATGTCAGTGAATAGAATCAATGATTTTATCATCTGCTGGTACAAGTGATATCTAACCATTATCCTGAAAAAAGGAAAGGTGACAATACTTAATCACCTTTCTCATGCATTTAATATCCATAAATGACTGAATTTTTACTCGTCGTGATTTTGTTTCAATAGTTTTAATTATCTTAAGTATTTCATGTAATTCTTACTACTAGCTCACTAAGTCCCCATTTATGGCAATTTATAGGATAACTTATTATTTTGATAATAAGGATGTTAGCTCATATTTGCAGAATATTTTACTGAGTCAAGTACTTTGCTACATTACCTGATCTAACCTTCATAACTACGACAGGGAGGAGGTTCTAGTACTATTACCACTTTAATACTGAGGAGGTTGAGACTTAAGAATTTAAGTGATTTGGCCAACGTGACAACTGTAGATTTAAAATTTTAAGCCACTATACTATCTGTATATAGCAATAATAAAACATCTGAGAATATTTTTGTTTCAGTATTACTTTCTTATTCCTGTATGTGCTAAAAATATGTATGACAGATAAATGTACCATAAGTCACAAGTATTATTGGAAAATTTCCCAATTCACCATTCTCTAAAGTACCAGAACATAAAGACACCAAATACACAACTAGGAATTACCTAAATCAACACTTTAACCAAAAAAAAAAATACTAGTAGAAAACCCTCGCAATGTTTCCTGGGTTGACTGACAAACCTCATCTGTAACACTGCTGTAAAAATTAAATCACAAACACAGACAATACGTCCATGAAAAAAGAATAAAGATGTGTTTTCCTCCTTGCTATAAGGAATTCAAGAAATGAAACTAACGGCCTAAACCAAACAAATTCCACATGGTGTTTTTAAAAAGATATTTCACCTTTAAATAACAATGATGAGAAGGCTAGGAGAACAAATTTGCAAAAATGCAGTACATGTACAAGTAAAAGCTAAATAAAACAAGACATATCACTTCCTTTAAGCATAAGCTATTTTTATAATATTTGCATAAAACTAAATAAGTAGTTCCCCATTTCCTAAGAAAACAAGAGATTGGAATGGCTAAAACTCCAGCAAGTAAGCTTTACAGAGATGAAAGACAACTGGTATCTCAAATAGCAAAATATTCTGGTAGATGTTTAACAAGTGCTTTCCAACAGGGAAAAAAGAAAATCCCAATTATTTTAGCATGGCTGATTTCCACGGCCTAAATTAGTCCAGCTGAAAGTGACCAACGTGTCATTACTAAACACAAAGTTAGGAAGAGATAACAGGGCAGCACATCATGACATAGTATTCCCGCCATATAATGCCGCGGAGGTCAATAACCTTGAGGAAACCAGTCACAGTAAAAGGCACTAAAATAACTAGAAAGTGCTGAGTTTTGAATACTTTTGCCTCTGTTTTAAATATAATTTATCGTATGTTTATATAATTTTAATTATGGCTGTCAAAACCCTGAATTCAACAATCAACTCTAGAAGAGCTGGGTCTACCACGTGACCTTCACTACAGTTCCCGTTTTAATTCACCCCAGTCTTTTGTTTATTTCCCTCATCTTCCTATATACTTTTTGGTAGACTACAAGGGGGAAAGTTGTAACATTTTAATAAATTAGCACTCTCAATTATTACTTCTAAGTCTACCTGACTGTTCCCCAAGTTCACCTGTTTTGCTGTTCAGTTACACCAGCCAGCCCACCCCTACATATACGAGACTGTTAATACTCATTCACATTTTTCTCCAACCAAAAAAATGAAAGCAGGTGGCGCAAGGGATTAAGTCACAGCACTACAGGCAGCCACTGCAGCACAAGTTCTAATGCCAGCCAAGGAGGGGACCCACGTGGCGTAGCAGTCCTCTTCTGCCTCGCCCGCTGCTGCCTTCAGCAGTGTGTTTCAGTCCATCTGCCTGTTCTGTCCCCCACTCTGCCTCTGGTGAATCCTCTCACCGCCCTGGCCTCTGGCCTGCACCCCAGCTCTTACACACGTACATAAATCTTTTTAAAAAAGTGAACAATAAGCAGTTGCATTTGCTGTAAACATACTTCCCCCCTATCTGTTCCTTCAACCAGACGGTTGAAATAAGCATTGTTTTCAGGTTTCCCAGAAGAACAGAACTATGTACATTACACAAGTTCACTTACTACCTGCAATGGTACATTATGCCTTTGCTTCCTGCCCAGCTGATAAGCATAAGAATACTACACACTACTACTTTAGCGCACATTTCCCTAGAAAGCAATCTGACAAAATATGTTGAATTTAATAACAGCGAACGCAGTTCTAGGAATAGAGCTGAATAGACATTTAATGAACCCTCCGAACAGAAACCATTCAAATCGCAAAATCAAAAAACAAAATGCAAAACACGTGAGTGAACTGGTGATAAAACAAATTTTTAGGCCAGAAAATGAGAGCAAACTGGAAATCCAAAGCGTGAAGTCAACAATGGCAGTAAGCTTTCCCTTGAGCAAGGATAGCCTCAGAGGGCTGTGACTTAGTACTAGACTAGAATCACTCTCCTTGCCTTGCCGCCACTGCCTCCCAGGCAGGCTCAAGAAAATGTCAGTAAATCCTGACAATGAGGGAGGAGGGGTAGAAAAATTATGATAATAATTTAAAACCACAAACAAATGCCTTTCGCAGTGAATTCTTAATTCAGCATGCATCAGAATTACCTGGAGAACTTAAAGACAGAGTGTTTTCAGCAGGACTTGGGAAGAGGCGGGGGTTGGGAGGTGCCAATAATCTGTATCAGAAGCTTCCAGCTGATGCTGACAGTGTTCGTCTGGGACCACACTCTGCCAGGATCACTGCTCTGAGTTATTCGAATGTCCCCAGACTTCTGGGAGACGGGAAGCCTTGTGACAAGCATGGCACTACAGACGGGCGGGTCCATGAATGGTGCTGGAGCAAATGCGTGTCCGATGGAACTGAACCCTTACATACAAAGTCAGTGCCTGCCTGCGTGATCAAGTCTAAACAGGAAAGGCAGAAGTATAAAGCAAATGTGAAGGGGTCCTCCTGTGAAGGAGGACTTTAAGACCTGAGAGAAGGGAAGTTTAAAAAGCAGGAACAGACAATATATGTGACATTAAATGACTTCTGTTCACAAGTCTTCACAAAGATGTTATGTCTGGAAATTTGCCTTGAAATATTTCAGGAATATAGGGATATGGCCAAAGGACACAAAAACAGGCATTCAAAAGAATGCCTGCACCCCTATGTTCACTGCAGCACTATTTACAATAGGTAAGACCTGGGAGCAACCTAAAGGCCCCAAAATCAGATGACTGGATCAAGACGATGTGGTACACATACATGATGGAATACTATTCAGCAATCAAAAAGGCTAAACTAGAGTTATTTTTAGAAACATGGATGGAGCATGGCATTATGAGCAGTGAAATAAGTCAGAAGGCAAAAGAAAACTATCGGATGGTTTCACTTTTAGAAGGAATATAAGGGAGACAAAGAAAGGATCAAGGAAAAGAATAATAACAATGAAAAAATCAAATCACAACACAAGAGAAAAAGACAAAGACAAATCAAAGGCACATTGTTGGGAGGGGGAGACTGACTGGGACAAGGGCAGAAAGAGCACAAGGTACTGAGGTGACGGTACACTGGTGAATTGGTGGTGGGAACTCCATGGGAGCTACAAATGATGTCAAACATATATAAGAAAAATAAATAATTTCAGGAATAAAGGGGGGAAGAGAGATAGGTAACACAGGTATAATAACAATATAACTGTTGAATCTAATAGGATTATTTTTCTCTCTCTTGTACATATTTTTCCTTTAATTGTAATAGAGCATTATTTATAGGCTGAAAAATACGATACTTGATTTAAAAAAAAGTATAACACAGACTTCATGAAATACTCCACTAAGTACTAGGGAAAATAAGCAAGACATAGGCATGATTAGAATTAATATTTATGAACAGTAAGTAGGCATCAAGAAAATTATAATCACAGTGAAGTGACTTCTTACCAATTCTGGTACAATAGAGGGTATGACAAAAATAAAAGGCAGCGAAGCTACAGAATAAGTAAATTACTAACTACTAATGGAAATGGAAACCACTTCATAAACATGATAAGTTTAATCACATCATAAAAATAGTCGGTATGATCGTATAAAGTGAAGGAGTGCCTGCCACGCAGCCCAGCAATCCTCCCACCTTCCAGTATTGCGTCACACAGCTGAGGGCGCCCAGAGACTTCCATGGCATCAATGTTCAGATGCCCAGGTTGGGAATTTATCTTCTTTTACAGAGACTTAAAAGCTGAAGTGGTATATGTTCTCCTTTCCCATCTCCCATTTCATATTTGCCCTTCTCCGACTTAACAGACGAAATCCATACCTGTCATTTACTTCAAATCTCATAATGAAGCACTCTACCATGATCTTAAAAAACTGCTGGCACCAAAAGAAAGATCTGCAATTACTTGTAGTCAAAGTCTTAAATAACCACCCCATCCTAAGTTCTTCTTATTAAGAAGCACAATTTCAATAAAACACTTTTAAAGCATAAATTTTTATCATTTCAGTGCCATTTTTGACCAGTTGTGTATTATTCGAAACTGCAATAAATGTTTAATGGCTAAGCCTGATAGCAACATAAAGCTTTTAATGAAATTCAAAGTATATTTAAAATAGATGAAATTTTATGTACAAATACATACTCACACAAGTGTAACAAAGTGATCCCTGAGGATTTATAAAGAATGCTTCCGTGAGGGAAACACAAGAGACATTAATGTGAAAAAGGAACAAATATGTTTTAAATACATACATTTAAATATATGTATAATTTAAATACATGTATGTAAATAAATACATGGCAAATCTCAGAACACTAGGGTGTTCTATTTATATTTATTTTCTGTTGGGCACATCTGAGTGATGAGTATTTTAAAACATCAAAGTTCTTAATACTCCTAAAATCCACCTGAGATAGGATTTATTGAAACACAATGCATGTATTTAGTCATTCAGATAACTAAATAAATGTATTTCTCATACATATTTGGGTTCTCACCTGCAATTCCTGGCTGACAGCGCCCCTTGGCATTTCATAAATGCTGAGAATGTTCAAGTTGTGTTATGAAAGCCATGTCACGCTGTCATGTTCATGAAGGGGACTTCTGGGAAACAACTACGAGTCAGGGAAATCAAAGGAGAGTGAGGGGCTCCGAGTCCCACTCGCTGACTTCCCGGGAGGGGAAAGGGCCGGGAGCTCAGTTATCTATGGCCAGTGATTTAATCACTCATGCCTATATAACGAAGTCTCTAAAACAGCCCAAGAGAAAGGAATTTTGGAGCACGGACTGCACGGTGACCCGAAGTCGGACAGAGGGAGGCCGCCGTGCATGCAGAGGCGTGGGAGCGTCCCCTCTTTCCCCCATACCTCGCCCTATGCATCTCTTCCGCCCGGCTGGTGATTGGTATCCTTCAGTGTCCGTCGGAACAAGTGGGTGATCGAGTGCGTGAATGGACTTCCTGAGTCGTGTGCGCCAGTCTACAAAGTCAGTGGAACCCGAGGTGGGTGATAATTTACAACCAGTTAAGCCAGGAGCGCAGATCATAATCTGAGCTTGCACTGGGTACTTGAAGTCTGGGGAAACGGTGTGGAGACCACCGAGCTACATGCAGTTAGAATCACAAGCAACAAACTGGGCTTTGAGTCAGCATCCGAAATGGAATTGTTCATAAAAAAGCAAACCTGATAAGAACACCAGTTCAATAAAAATGAGTAAATTCTGGCCTTTATACAATGCAGTATGATGTACAGATGAAATTTTTTATTAAAATATTTTAAAATTTACATATACTTGCCATTTATTGTAATCCCCATGTATTCCCCATCACCATCTCACCAGTGCACCATCACCTCAGTCCCTCCTGCTCCCATCTTCCCTCAACCCTCCCCCTTCCCTCCCCACCAGGTGTCCCCAGTCTGTCCTTGACTCCTCATTTTTGGTTTCTGTGTCTTTATTGCTGT
>JAGFMF010011726.1:9706134-9725823 GCA_019455555.1 Galemys pyrenaicus | reverse complement strand
CAGCGGGCACAGCAGGAGAGGTCTGCTGCGCCATGTGGGTCCCCTCCCTGGCCGGCAGCAGGGATGGAACTCGTGCTGCAGTG
Source organism: Galemys pyrenaicus (assembly GCA_019455555.1). Lineage (NCBI taxonomy): Eukaryota > Metazoa > Chordata > Mammalia > Eulipotyphla > Talpidae > Galemys > Galemys pyrenaicus. The sequence goes on along the minus strand of JAGFMF010011726.1, from coordinate 9,725,740 downwards.
GCTGCGGTTTGCTTCACAGTGCGTTGCTTAACCCACTGTGCCACCAGGGAGGCCCTATATAAATAAATTTTTAAAAAAAGAAATAGACATCAACAATTTATTCTTTTCTCATGGTAAGATTAGAAATGATATGGAGTTACGTGCTTTTACGTATTTTCATTTTCTCTGATGAACATGTACTAACTCTATAATAAAAAGGCATTTTAAAGGACTGCCCTTCCTTGTGACTATTCTAATCACCAGCCGCCTATGTGCCTGTCTCTTAGAACCCTTGCTCCTTAGAATCCCAGGCTCGCTCCTCAGTCTACATTCATCCTTTAGTAGTCTTATCCACTTTTTGGCTTCACTTCACTGCAAATTGATGATTTCTCAGTTTTTGTAATGTTCTAAATTATCAGACACTGCTAGCTTCCTAAATTTCCAACTGCTTAAAGGATGCTTCTAAATGGAAATCCCACAGTTACTCAAAATTTATCAGGTCTAAAGAACACATTATTATTTCCTACTAACTTTCTCTTTCCTTCTTTATTTTTAATATCAGCTTGTGACATGAGAATGTATACAGGTTCTCAATCCTATCAGTTACACCTCAGAAATCTCATCAATGCCATGAGTTCACTTCAGGCATCTTTCACCAATTACGTTCTCCGAGTCCTCGCTTATCTTCCAATCACCGTTTTCCTCTCCTAACAAGTAATTTAACTATGAAGGGGGGTTCCTGTATACATTCTGTAGTCTGAGGTGTCTTTCCTGCATAAAACTTAAATCCTTCAAAGGACAGCTCAAATGTTACCTTCCTTTGTAAAGAATTCTCTGGCTGCCCTAGACAAATATCTCACAAAGCATTTTGCTAATACTCCTATTACAGCACTTAGCACAATGTACCATAATCACATCTGCCCATCTCTCAAATTCAACTGAGAACTGAGCAAAACCAGGAAGAAGGCCCGTGCTTATACCAACAAGTACCATCAGGGATCAGTCCCTATCAGGGCTCGATTAGTGTTTATTCAAGCAACATCTACCATAAGCAAGATTACAACTCTATCCAAAGCGAGTGAAAAATGAGTTGTAAAACAAGTCACAACAGTCCTGTGTTTAGCAAGCCAACCAGCTTGTAACCAATGCGAAACAGACTGCAGGGGGCCACACATGTCCTGCCCCTCCTTCCTGATAACTACACCCTTGTGTCACCCCCACCGCACCCCACTGTGAGCAGGGCCTCTGACTTTGAGTCTCACCCATGGAATACAGCAAAGGCAGGCGAAGAACTGTCTATGATCACATGTACATAATTACTGACAGTGCAGTGAAGTCTCTTCTTTGCTGGCTCTGAAGAAGCAGACTGTCTGGAGCTGAACAACCACGATGTAAATTCGGCCAGCCACCTTACAACCCAGTTTTGGCCAATACTTTGAGATCCCAGCTAACTTATGCTCAGACTCCCGACCCACAGAAACTGAGATTATGGGGTCCTCTGGGCTCATATGAGTGAATATATTCAGAATTTAAGGCATTTCCAAATCCTCTGTTGACACAAAGGTATATTTTCCCCAATTTCTAAACACTTAAATAAGTGTGAAACAACCCCGTCAAATACACAAAAAATTAAAATATTTATAAAGAGCCGTGCTACATAAAATAGTTTGTATACTTCTTTCTTCTAGTCCATTTGCTAATACATCCAAATAAGTACAACACAAAATGGGTAATATATATGGGGAAAGCTGGTATCCAATTAATGATATAAGTAACCCAGAACAAAAACCTACTTACTAGTTACTCTGTAGAGCAATGAAACTGGAGAGGGTAGGACTTGCTGGAGACACTACCAGTTAGTAAAACAAACCTGTTACTGACTTTGTAAAATATCTAAAGTGCCTTGGTCAGGTATTGAGAACAGGCAGCTCTCAGATCAGAAGCCACCCAGCACAACATAAACCACTGCTCACCCCACCCCACCTTCCACCCAGCAGTCAAGAAAGCTTTCAAAATATTCCCAAACAAGAAACTTCCATGACTGAGGCCACACTGAGACCTAACACAAGCAAACCAGACAAGGTATCTCACATAGTGAAATCACAAGTGAGAAACGTTAACAGCCCGAGTACTTGGTTTTGTTTTCCTTTTGGAGGGTGGCGCGGAGGCCCTAGCAGGTGCATTGCTTAACAATGTCATTATACTTAGGCAGCAGCCACGTCTCTTTGGCCACTCCCCACAAAGACCTTCAACTGAAATAAAAGACATGAATAGGATGTAGACTAACCACAACTCGATTCAAACATTTAGGCACTAGGAATTGTTAAAAACTATGAGATTTCAGTAGTGGTTAATTAATGAATATAAACGAACACTTTAAAAATACACCTCTGTCTTGAAGATTAAAAGAATCTGCCTAGAAATACAATTTCACTCCACATACTTGGGTTTAGTAGATAATCCACACTCCTTCAATATAAGCAGGAATGTTTCCTAAAGAACAAGAGGCACCTGAGTTACAATCACACTATTGGACTACTCACGGGCACACCACATCCAAATACTTGTATTTGTAACCACCAGATACTTGTTTAGATCAACTCGTTTTACATTTTCACTTCCAGATTCATGGATATATGAGAATTCCATGTGATTTCTTCAGAAATAGTCTCCACTCGTTGGTGTCTTTTTATAGTTCAATTCACCTCCCCCATCCTTGCTGTACCATTAAAGATAATTTTATCAATAATAATTGTTTTTGTGAACATGAGCAAGCAGATTTAGAAAATTACATAGACACAGTCAAGATTCCCAGTATTTTAAAGTCTTTTATCCTTAAAGACCAGTTTTACAACACAGGTGATAGATTTAAAAAAGGCTTTTGTTCACATAAATAGTACTTAATTAGTAGTCTGGAAAGTATAACAAAAACAAGAGAGACCTAGTTCACCTAAAAACTCCTGTACAGATTAAATCATATTCTGATATCCAACAACTCAATTCTAGGAAATTTCTGTAAAGTGAAGCATCTAAGTCAGGCACCTCTCTACCGGTTCTTTTCTGTCTCCAGACATAAGGATGTGTATTTCCAGAATTTATATGCCCAAAAGAGTAAAACACAGAGCCAACACAAACTCATTCAATGTGATGATCATGATGGAAAGAATAACGATTAGACTTGCTAGACATCTAAATTTTTTACAAAGTACTACTGTTTAGGGTTTTCTTTTCTATGAAACTACAAAAGCCCACATGAGAATGATAATTTTGTATCTTATTAGTGCCATGTTTTCTTCTTAGTCAAGGTTAACAATACAAACAGCTTCACAAAATTAGTTAAAATTTCCCACTAATTCAAAAACATTCCCTTTCTCCATTTTCAGATGGTGTTACTTTGTGTCTGCCTGAACATTTGCAGTTGAATACATGCATTCATACTATAATAAGTACTAAAAAAGTCAATGTGAAATGTCAAGTGTAACTGTTAAATAATTAGATTCACCATCTAGCTCCCCAGATTTCAGGATGGTGAGAAACACACTTCTCTAAGTTTCTTTCCCCATCTACTGAAATGTAGGTTAATATCTTATTAAAGCAAACTCCACCAGTGTCCTCTGCTTTAAGGTACTAAAATTCTGACCTAATCCCAACACATAACAGAAAAAGGATTTTTCTCTGATCCCCTTTCAGTTTTTCTGAACAGGGTTTTCACATCTGTACCACCAAGCTCAGAAGATTACCAGGGTGACTATTTCTCAAATTTTCCAAGACACAACTAAAACCCTTCTAAATGCACAGAAGAAAAAGGATAATTCACAGCACAACAGATGCCTCCAGGACAGTAAAGCTCAATTCTCTCCAGAGACCTGGTTAAGAAGACTGCCACAAGGTCCTTGGTGTCACCGACCTGCTACTGGCCCAATCATCCCCCAAAGCGGTAAATGAGATACTAAGTGCAAAAATCTATGAACTTGGGAAAGAAAAAAGATACTTTACCTCTCCAACTTTCAGCAACTAGTTCTTTGTCATTTGCTAATTTACTATGAAAACACAGGGATGTTGAATGGAACATATTTTAAGAAACCCGTAAAGTACACAAATCTTTGTTAAAGGAAATTATCAGCCCTTAAGTAAAAGAGTCAGTGTAGGGCCTCCCTGGTGGTGCAGTGGGTTAAGCAACACACTATGAGGCAAACCCAGCCACTACAGCACAAGAGTTTGATCCCTGCTGCTCCAGCCAGGGAAGGGACCCACATGGCACAGCAGACCTCTCCTGCCTTGAAAACTGCTGCTCCCCTCAGCACCTGCTCTGTCTCTGGTGAATCCTCTCACTACCCTGGACTCTGGCCTGTACCCCAGCTCTTGTATGTATAAATAAATAAATCTTTAAAAAGAGTGTATTTTAAAAATAAGATTAATTTGACAACCCCCTTCCTATCTCCTTCGCTAGTAAGCTTTTATTTTTTGCTGATCATACTGCTAACTGCAAGTTTTCATTTTAAAAGATTATTTTTAAACTAACTTCTTGTTCTCGCCTTAATTCCCCATTCCCAGAGAACTGACTCGTTATTTCTTTATGTGGTGACTACAGCACCTTCATCTGTGTTAGCTGTGATTAACCACAATTAGGACAGCTACTAGCTGTTTTTCTCAAAACTAAGATTCTTGAAAGAAAGCCCCATTTTATGAAACCTTACTATTTTTATTTACATAGCAAAATTACCACAGGGTTGTTAAGTAGTTCTTTATTGACTGTGCAAAGAAATACTAAAAAGATGGAAAACACTAAACATTCCCATTTTTCATCTGTCCTAACATAACTGGTAAGTAGAGAACGCGAACTGGTAAATTACATCACTACATATTCCACTTTACCAACTCCCCACTCAAATTTCTCATTTATAAACACGAGTAAAAGGAACACAAAAGTGGAGATGTTGTTCTCACTACTGTGTACTCAACTACGAATTTATCTCGTAACACCAACCATAATGCAATGATATGGAATACTTGTCTTCTGTAGGCAGAAGTTAAATCTCTAGCCAGATTTAACTCTATTTCTTTTATTGAACTCGGAGAGCCTGGGGGTGGAAGTGTGCCCATTCATTTACTACAAACCATTTTTAAGCAAAGTGGGTTGATCACCATAAAACCAAAGCGCTCAAATGAATTTTCCTCAAATTAAGTGCACCCTTCCTCCTGCTTCTACATAAAAGTACAACATCTTGCTATTAAATGTCCACCTTTCACAAGTGACACTTTCAGAACTCCAGGAAACACTGCTTTGCAAAAGCACCTAGAGCTCGGGCTGCAGCTTGTAGTTAGAGCTGCAATAAGTTTTCATTTCTCTCCTCGAACAGTTTTCAGTTCTCAAATGCTCTGTCTATATTCAGCAGCAGCAGCAGCACTCACATGAACGATCATCTAAAGCAGCAGTTTACTGGGGTTAAAGATGCACTTTTCACTCGCACATTCACCCAGTTAAACTGCACGACGTCCGCAGAACAATTTACACAGACTTCAGAATTCGAGTTTTCTATGAAGTCGGCTCAGAAAAGACCAACTGGACCCTCCCTTCTCAAAGGCTCACGTTCACTGCAGACACCAGACTGTGGCCTTTCCAAACTGCCCTGCACTCGAGCCCCCAGATACAACTGCATTTCAGCAACGGACCTTCTAGAGTTCCTGCTAATCAAAGCCACAAGCCCTGCCGCGTCGGTGCGTTTGAAAACAGCTTCTGCTCCATTCGCCTCTCGCGCAAAACAAGGACTTTCTCGAGTGGGGAGTCCCCAGGAGGTGCGCGTGCACCCGGCGTTCAACCCCAAACCCCAGGAGCAGCGCGAGCGGCGCCGGCGGCTCGGAGGCGCTTCTTCCTGCACCCGGCCGCGCGGCCGCCCCCTGCGCTCGGGCTGCCGAGGATGGGGGAGAAGGAGGAGAAGGGGGAGCAGCAGCGCGGCCGCGGCCCACGTGCCGCCCGCCGGAGCCCGGAGCCGGGAGCCCAGAGCCGGGCGCAGGGAGGGAGGGGGCCGTACCTCCAAACAAGTGCGGCGAGAGGTGCGCTGGTAACGAGCCGATCACCAGGCGCGGCCCGCCCGGGCCCCCGCCCGCCGGCCGGTCCCTGCCGCCGCTGCCGCCGTCCTCGGGGCTGCTGTGAACGGAGTCCTGCGAGCCGTACGGGCCGCTGCTGCTGTTGGGGATGCTGAAGGAGGACTGCGCGGCGCGGGCCCCCGACGCCACGGTGCCCACGGCCCCGCCGAGCGAGCGGCTGCGCGGGGCGGCCGAGGCGGCCGCGGCGCCGCCCGAGGCGCTGGGCTGGTGCGCGCCGGGCACCTGAGCCGGAAACCTCCCCGCGGCCGAGGCCCGCGCCCCGCCGCCGCCGCCGCCGGCGCCACCGCCCGCGGTCCCGTTGGCCCCGCCGCCGCCGCTGCTGGAAGGTAAATCCGAGCCGGAGTACGCGCGGGCGCGGCCGTTAGCGGCGGCCGGGCCGCTCTGCTTGGCGCCCATGGCCGCCCTGCCCGGGGCCCGGCCCGCGCGCGGCGCCCGGAGCGCCGGGGAGGCTGGAGCGAGCGCGGGAGCGAGAGGGCAGGGCCGAGGCGCCGCGGCCGGCCCAGACCCGAGTCCGCACGTCCAGGGCCGCGCCCGCTGCCCCGAGGGGCGCCGGCGAGCTCTCCCGAGGGGCGCGCGGGGCGGCGGGCGGGGGCGCGGGGCCGGCGCGCGGAGCAGGCGGAGGAGGAGGCCGGGCCCGGCGGGCGCCGCTGCTGGCTCTGGCGGGCGGAGCGGCTCAGGTGGCTGCGCGGCCGCCGCTGGTTTCGGTTCTACTGCGCCGCGACGGGCCGCTGCCGCGCTCTGCCTGCACCGCTGCGCTCTGCGCCCCGGGCCTCGGCACCGCCTCCTCCCGGGCGGCCGCCGCCACCGCCGCCATCCTGGTGCTCCCGCGGCGGCTCGCGGGCGAGTGGGAGGCGCCCGCCCAGGCCCGCTGGGGCCACCTTCCTCCGCCCCCCGCCGCCCAGCTGCTATCAACGGAGAAACGGGGGGAACAGGGGGCGCGCGAGGGAGGGAGGGAGGAGGAGGAGCGGGAGGGCGGCGCGCGCTTCCCGGCAACTGTCGCCCACTGCCCCCCGCGAAGGAGCGCGGCGGGGGGGTCTGGACCACAAGGTGGGGGTGCCCGACGGGGGAGGAGGCGCCCGGCCCTCGCCCCGGAAGGCCGCGGAGCCGCGCGGCTCCAGGGAGCGCCGAGGCCCCAGTGTTTGGATCACACCTTGTGACCCCGCCCTCGCCCCGCCCACCTCCCGGCGGATTGGCTCTCCGTGGTGTTGCCCCGCCTCCCCAGGCGCGGCCTTCCCGCCCCAGCTCCGCCCCGCTAAGGTACCGCGGTTGGGTAGGTGCGGCCACCCGCGGCCTGGGTGATGGACAAGTCTGTGGCTCCGCCCTCCCCTCCCGGGCGCCCCCCCTCCGCCATCGCAAGGTCGACTCGGATTGGAAGGACCGAGTCCCTCTGGCGTCCAACCAGTGGTGGCCCCTCCTCCTGCACGTGGCCATCGGACGCTGGAGAAGACCGTGTGTGCCCTTCACTTTTTTTCCAGACTGGGGCTGTGTCCCAAGCCGTTCAGTTAGGGTGGGTGTTACCCTCCCCGTTGGTGTTACTATGAGTGTTTTAAATGAAAAGATCAGCTCCTTGGTGCTGGAGATAAAAGACTGGAAACAGCAAAGACAAAAGAGCCAAAAAAGCAGACACCGACAGAAATTTGCCTGTCCCATAAAAACGCTCCAGCCTGACCCTGAGTTGGAGGACAAAAACTGTAGTACAGAGACAGTTATATTTGAGATCTAGGTCTGGGACCAAAACTGTCTTGTCTTTTTGGTCTTCAGTTTCTTTACTTGAAATGTTTGTATCAAATCCCTAGGGCATCTGCAGCTTTAATGTCCTTTAATTTGCCTAAATTGAAATTTAATTTTCTCAATCCTTTCCTAACTGTGGTGTTACCTTGGTGGCAGTGAGTGGTCTGGATATGCAGTGGACAGCTTGGTCTCTCCCCCCCCCCCCCCGTCTTGAAACTTAGCAGCTATTGGGGTCTCCCTGTTGACCCGGGGGTTAAGCACCACACTATGAAGCATCCACAGCCACTGCAGCACGAGTTTGATCCCCCGATCCCCCGCCAGGAAGCTGACCCACATGGTGCAGCAAACCTCTCCTGCCTCCCCTAAGCAGTATGTTTCAGTTTGTCCTCCTGTTCTACTCCCTGCTCTGTCTCTGGTGAATCCTCTCACACCCCACACCTCTGGCCTGTACCCCAGTTCTTGTATGCATAAATAAATAAGTATATTTTTAAAAAGAAAGAAAATTAGCAGCTGAAGTGGACTCTGTGTAAAACAGAAATTTTTTCAACTACAAATATATGTAACTGCTCTCTTCCTTATTTGCTTTCAGTCATCTAAACTAAAATCATGTCTAAAATCATGTCATGATTTTCCACTTATTCAAGTAAGAGAATGAACCTTTTAAACAAAAAGAGTATATGTAGACATATATAGTACATGGTTATTTATTACTGGAAAAACAAAGCTACTCAATGCAAATCTGTAATTCTTTCATCCTTTATATGAGCTTACTAAACTGTTTATTTGAAAGGTCAAAGGTAACCAGGATGACAAGTTCTAATTCAAGGTGTTTAGTTACTTGATCTGACTCAACTTTTATTAAATGAGGCCTTTGGTGCAAAACTCTGGTTCAGCAGAAATGTGTTACCAATAATGGAAATAGAGAAATACAGAAAAGTAAATACTATGATTTTATAAAAGGAGTAGAAGACTTTTCCAAGTCTGCAAGAAGCTAACAACTGTCAAGAAGTTTCATTCTCATCGTGATACATGCATTTTAAAAGTTTAGATAACTAAAATATGGAGTAGGTCCCCCTCAGTGGTTACAACTATTAAATGGAAAGGTTTAACAATAAAATCCAATAACTCTTAGCCATATCCAGATTTATATTTTGCTGCATCACATCCAAACTTAGTTGTAATTGAAAATCATTTTTTACACCTCTGGTAGTTGTGTAATGTACTCAACATTTTTTCCTAACTAGGGAAAATCCCCTGGTCACTGTATTTGAGAATCACTGATCTAGATAACTCATTTTTTAGTTTCAAAATAGATTTTCATGGTGAGACCTTGGTCATCATTTCAATTGAATGCTTTCTCCTAATGGATGGCCCCTGTCACCCACCTGCCAACGCCAGCATCACAAGCTGACCTAAGTATTCCCACGGCACTCTGTTAACACTTCCCTCACAGCACTAACCATGCTCATTTGTTATTGCCATTTCTTCTGTTATTGTTATTGTTACTGTGGTTGATCTTTTGTGTCACTGAAGGCTCCATTCTAGACCTCACATCATGCTCGCAGTGTCTGAGGGTGCCTGGCACCTGTGCTGGTACAATAAAATGTGAATGAATAAATGAATGAATGAGTGAATGTTCTACTTAAATGGCTGGTTCTTGAAGGCCACTCGTGATCTTATCTTGTCCTTATCTTCCTGGACATCTCCCTGGTGGTTGGTGCCCCTCCTGTTTCCACTGTGGGTGGGCCTTTTTCTTTCTTTCTCCACAAGAATTCTGGAGTTAGAAAACTTTGACCGACCTTCTTCTTTTTTTGGCCCTTTTTCCTCTCTCTTTAAGCTCTCTCCAAACAGAAAGCTACATTAAGTTGTCTGTGTTTTTTATTGTCAACCAAGCAATTCTGGCTTCATTTAAAATGTGTAGCTTCTTTATTATGCCCTACCAAGCTCTTCGAAAATTAAAAGTGCTGCTTCCTCACCAAATCAGCACACACGGGTATAGACACACGTAGAAGGCGGAAGCAAGTCTGAGGAGACCTTGTCCATGCCACGAGATGCCGTCCATTTTCTAGTCTATTTCACTTTTGCAAAATGCTGTCTACCGCCTAGTGAATTGATTTTACAACTCGCTAATGGATTGTAACCTGCAGCCTGACTGCCGATGGCCTAAATCAGTGCTTTGCAAATTTTAGTATACGAAAGAATCTTCTGGAGACCTCGTTAAAGAAGACTGCTGGACCTAGAATTGATGATTCTCATTCTCAGGCCTTGAGAATTTGCCTTTGACCAGCTGCCCAGAGATTCTGATGCCAGTAGGCCTCAAACCTCACTTGGAGATGGCTTCCTACACATAGTCGAGACTATCGTTTGTTTTTTAAGCACCTCAGTGACTCCTCAAGCCTCCACTCTTTAAATTCCTAGTATTTGAAGCTTCTTTATAGGCTCTGTTTTTGCTTCCTCCTCCCATTTTGACCAGTGATTTTGGGAGCTGGAAATTATTTTCAAATTTCGTATATTCTTAAAGCACTTCACAGTGACAAAATTTTGTTGGCCAGAAACCCACATTGGAACAGTAAACCAGTTGTGGGTTGATCTAAAAATACCTGACTGTAGGTTTGCTGTTAGCTGATTTGAATTTCAGTGGAGGTGGGCCTCTTCCCTGGACACTTACTCTCTCTTTGTGCCACTCTCGCGGCTCCTGCCCAGTCCTTTAAAGCTGCGTAGGGAGAGACCTTTCATGAGTGGGGTAGCAGAGCTGCAAAGGGCAGAAGACCTGCATCTGTAGGCCTCTCTATGGCCCACGGCCTTGGGACAGGGCTTTCCTATGCCTTTGCTAAAGCCTCCTCCATCCCACCTTCCCTCCCATTACAGCACTTATGGCCACGGTTTTGCCTTTGGCTTTTATTTATTAATTTTTTTACTAAGTGTTAAGCATTGTACTACCTGGTCTCTTTACCAAATAGGACTATGAGTATAATTATCAATCCTTAAATTCTACCTTAATACATCCTACTGAAAAACTGCAATTAGTGGTGATTAGAAACCTTATCTTATGTGGTACATATACACAATGGAATACTATTCAGCAATCAGAAATGAGAAACTAGGGACATTTACAGAAACGTGGATGGAACAAGCAGGAATTATACTCAGTGAAACAAGTCAGAAGGTAAGAGGAAAATATCGGATGGCTTCATTATTAGGAGGAATATGAAAGAACAACAGCAACAACAAAGAATAAGCTCAAGGAATTGGGCAATTACAACCAAAAGCAAACAAAAAAACTCAACAAGACCAAAAAGCCAGGATAAACCAAAGGGACCATGGGGGTGGGGGGCAAAGATGGGGATGAGGGCAGAGGGTGCACAAGGGACTGAGGTGATGGTGCACCGGTGAAATGGTGGTGGGTACTCCCTGGGGACTACAAATGATGTCAAATATAATTAATAATAAAAAAAGAAAAAAAAAGAAACCTTATCTTAAATTCTGAAACTAAAGTTAGAGGACGATTCAGGAACCACACTATTGGGTAATTTTTCAGGGAATATGTCTTCAATGCAATTTTATTTTTCCATCAAGAGGAAGCCAAATTCCCTCTTCCCTTTGCTCTCGTTGATTCTTTCATCTGCCAGGCCTGACTCCAGAGAAGGGAGACAAGCACAGCAGTTACCAGCTCCTACCCCGGAAGTGGCGTGCTCGGGCCAGGGTAGAGCAGCTACAGAGTTTGGAGCAAGCCACTTAACCCGGCTAAACCTGTTTCCTCTATAAAACGCAAATGATTATAACACCCATCTCCCAGAGCAGTTTTTATACATACTTTGAAGTTTCTTAATAGTTATACAAAATTTTAACCTCAATATCATTACCCCTAGCAACTTATAATAATTTGCGCGTTATCTCTAGCAGACTGTGATAGTGCACATTTAATATGAACTCTGATTCTGCTTTAAGCCCCAGGTACAGGAACGCTGTCTCTGCTCAACTCACTGGAACTGATTTTACCACTCAGTGTAATTTTAACACATTGTTGACACTTCAGGATTTATTTCGCTAATAAATATGTACATCATTACTCTAATCACGATGATAATGTAACATAGCACAATAACCTACATCTTCCTACATGAAATAGATGGATGAATAGACATAAGTTATCTTGAAAAAGCTAGATTCTAGCTATGGGAAATTTGTCATATATAAAGTTTTTTTTTTTAATTTCTCAATTCTCTAGCATAGTTAAATTATACTTTCTGCAAAGAGTCTTTGGGATATTGGACAGAAGTGCATGTATCACAGAAGCATTTCCTGTTAACCAGTCAGCCACCAGATCCCTAAACTATGTTAAACTTAAATCTGTAGTTACTTCCCTTTTTAAATAGTTTGAGACACTATGTCAGCACCTGCTAACCAGAAATAGGCCAGTTCTTACTTCTCCAAATGGAATGGAGTATTAATAAGAGCTTAAATATTTATATTGTGCTTTATTCTTGACTAATCCTCTTTGCTTGTGAATAATTTTCTTTTCAAATCTTAAAAGCCCCTATTTTAAAACCCTTAATACAAAACAAACACAACCCGTGATGCTTTTCCTCCATGATGAAAACATCTCCCACATGCCAAATGCAGTGTTTTGAAAGGAGTCCCAGGTCTTTCTTAGGGGCATGCTGTGGAAAAGACATAAAATTTAGTCGAGAGGTGTGCCATTGGGTTCAGGAGTTAAGGGGATTTTTCAAACTACAGACATGAATAAATGGTAGGAAAAATAACTTCCTGCTACGTAATGCGCGTGAGCCTGCCTCCAATGCATCTGCACTCTGCTTCCTGCTTCCTGCCACTTGTTGCAATCACTATGGTTATACACGAATGATAAAAAGTACCATAAGATATTTTGCTTTGCCCAGTCTCCTCCCCAAAGTAGCCACAGTCCCAATAAAGGCAGATCCCTGATTTTAAGCCCCATGTACAGGAATTCTATCTCCGCTTTACTTTTTTTTTTTTTCAAGATTTATTTATTCACACATACAAGGACTGGGGTAGAGGCCAGAGGTACGGGAAGGGGGAGGAGGGTGGATAAGAGGAATCACCAGAGACAGAGGGAAGCAGAGCTTCCCTGCTGAAGGGAGACAGGAGAGGTCTGCTGTGCCATGTGGGTCCCCTCCCTGGCCAGGGATTGAATTCCTGCTGCAGCGGCTGTGGATTCTTCATAGTGCTGAGACTTAACCCCTTGTGCCACCAGGGAGGGCCCTCTGCTTTATTTTTAACCTTCTACAGTAGCTCCTTCTAGAGCTCCGAAACCGCCTGTACGCAGGAGACTCGATAACTGCTGTGGATCACCGAGGGCAGCAATTATAAGGCTACCCTAAACTACTACTTACGTAACAGGCCGTCATTACTACATTAAGTCCGTGTGTGTCAAATTGCTGTCTTCTACACCTTTTAACCAGGGCAGCCATACCCTAGGTGGCTAATTCCCTTTGAGTTGCTACTGGAAAGTATCCCCCAAGTTAGGCAATGTTGGAAATGGTAAGTTTATGATTGCAGAACTCTCTCTCCCTGGCAATATGAAAGAAAACGGAGCAATAAGAGGTACACGTTAACTTGCCCCACCTGCTGTTTTCCAGAAGCTAGCTGGGCTCTGACTGAACTCTGAGGATACAGATGTAAACTGAGTAGATTTTAGAACCCAGTGCATGGAAACATCAGGAAGCGCTGGCATCCACACTGGAAATGCCTTCTTTCTTTAAGCTAAAAGTGAGGGCCTTCGTTACACACCAAACCCTCTGTTTAGTACCAGGGATGCAAAGTTAAACCAAAGAGAGTTCCTGCTTATGAAAACCTTGTAATATGTAGTCAGAAGATACAGATACAAATAATGAGATGAGTAGAGTACACTGTGACCATCGCATTCTGGAACCATTGCATGGGGTTGGGTGAAGGAGAATAACCTGTTCCCAGAGTGATGCTAGCAGAATCTTGGGAAAGAGGTGACTTAGGCAGTCACAGGCACGCCATGCTGAGGGAGAATGAAGCATCTGAAGAACTGCAAAAGGTTCACCATAGGTGGAACGAAGAACAATTGGTAATGAGGAGAGTGAGTAGGTTGGAAAAGTCTAACTGGCTTGATCTGCTGGACGCGGAGGTTGGAACTGATGGAGAAGCAAAAGGGAAGCACTTTCATGAGCAAGAAAATAGCTTGATGGTGCTTCCTGTTTCTAAACAGAATAACAAGCAATATTTGGGAAAATGTACTAATGGGAGGGAGGAAAGCTCAGTGAAGTAAAGGACTAGCTGGGAGGCCAATGTAGGGCATATAGGAACATTGTTAAGAGTAGACTCTGGGGCCTCCCTGGTGGCACAGTGGGTTAAGCAACGCACTATGAAGCAAACCACAGCCACTGCAGCACGAGTTCGATCCCTGCTGCCGGCCAGGGAGGGGACCCACATGGCGCAGCAGACCTCTCCTGCCTCGCCCCGCTGCTCCCTCAGCAGTGTACTTCCGTTGATCTGCCTGTTCTGCTCCCGGCTCTCTGTGGTGAAGCCTCTCACCTCCCCCACACACACCTTTGGCCTGTACCCCAGTGCTTGTATGCATAAATAAATAAATCTTTGAAAAAAAAAAAGAGTAGACTGCGCAAGTGTTGGAGTCTGATGACTGACTGGATGCTGTGATGACTGAGAAGGAACAGTCAAGGATGATAAAAATGGTGTCTGGGCCCTGGTAATACTCAGGAGGAAATAGAGGGGCAAGACCAGGCTTGAAAGGCCGAGAATGCACTCAGCTTTATACAGGCAGAACGAAGCCAGCTTTTTGACTGTACAAGACGTGGGATTAGAGTCTGTTGGCGTTAGGCATCCAATCCAATATTGAATTTGCATGGGGGTGTAAACAGGTTACCCTAGTAACCCTAGTCAGGTCTCTCAGATCACTGGGTTTTATTTTGCACAATGCTCCTCAGTGCTGGAACCACCTCTCCTGCTCTGTGTGTTCTCCCTGCACCAACTCGGTGCTATTCCTAGAACAGACATCCTGAAAATGGTGGTTCACCAGGGGCAGCAGAGGTAGTGCAGGCACAGTTGCATTGGAAGGTGACCAAATATTAATGCTGGGTGGAGCAAGTTTGTTTTTCTTCATTTTTAACATTCCCCAAGTGAAAGAGATGTAGGTCTTGTTATTTTCCAATAGTCAACTCTACAAACAGCAATTTCCTAATCCACTGAATTAGCCTATTAAAAAGTTCACCACCTAGTATATTGCATCATATATTATTACTTTATTTTTTTAAGATTTATTTATGCATACAAGCACAGGGGTACAGGCCAGAGGTGTGGGGGATGAGAGGACTCACCAGAGAGAGCAGGGAGCAGAACAGGCAGATGGACTGAAACACACTACTGAGGGGAACAGCAGACAAAGCAGGAGAGGTCCGCTGCACCTCGTGGGTCCCCTCCCCAGCCAGCAGCAGGGATCGAACTCGTGCTACAGTGGCTGTGGTTTGCTTCATAGTGTATTGCTCAACCCACTGCGCCACCGGGGAGGCCCCCATATATTATTACTTTAAAAATAATGACTGAGATGGGCAGAAAATGCCCACCTAAAGACACCACCCTCGAACCTGTGAATATGTGACCTTCCATGGCAAGAGGGACTTTGCGGATATAAACAAATCAAGGATCTTGGGGTCGGGAGATCGTCCAGGATTATCTGAGTGGGCCTAATTAACTATGAGTTCCCTCATAACTGAAGGAGGGAGGAGGAGAGGCGCCATGCAGGAAGGACTGACTCTAGTAAACGCGCAAGGTGAGAAGGGCTGTGAGCCAAGGATGGCAGGGCTGGGGGTGTCCAGGAAGGACCGTGCGGGACGCGTCCAAGTGAGACTCCGTAGTCCCGTGACATTTTGATCTTAGCCCAGTAAACCTTTCAAATTTTGGACTCAAAGTTATAAGATGGGCCCGCCCTGGTGGCGCATTGGGTTAAACAGCACACTATGAAGCAAACCGCGGCCACTGCAGCACGAGTTCGATCCCTGCTGCTGGCCAGGGAGGGGACCCACATGGCGCAGCAGACCTCTCCTGCCTCGCCCACTGCTCCCCTCAGTAGTGTGTTTCTGTCGATCTGCCTGTTCTGCGTCCTGCTCTGTCTGGTGAATCTTCTCACCCTCCACACCTCTGGCCTGTGCCCCAGTGCTTGTATGCATAAATAAATAAAATCTTTAAAAAAAAAAAGTTATAACAAATTTGTGTTGTTTTAATAAGGCAGTTTGTAGTCTTCTGTTACAGCAGCAGTAGGAAAAACTGATGTAATGACTGCTCTTTAAGGCTTCAGTAGCCCCCGATTATAAACTACCTTGAAAAAATACCTAGTAGTCACGGCCACGAAATCCTTCATGACTAACTGTACGTGGCCTTCCTAGCTGCCCGCTCCACTCTTGAGTCATGGAAGCACAAGAACCCAGAGTGTCTGTGAGGACGGAGGAGGCATGCTGCTAAGACTCTTAAGCGGAACCCAGATGGGACTTCCCAACACCTTCCCTAAACAGTCTCGTAGGCTGCCTTCCAGATGCAAGCCTGAGATCAGGTCATGGTGTTGGAAAGAACAGCCTTTGGCTGTGTGAAAAGCACGCTGAAAGCCGAAAGGCGTAAGTAGACAAAGCATCTGATGAAGTCACCCTGTGTTCGCTAGGACTGGAGAAGGACCCTGGGTATGTTTGCTGCAGCTCCTGCAGGGAGAAGATGGCATTCGGGAAAGTACACACTGACATCTAGTGATATAAAACTGCACTGCCAGAGGCTCAAACCTGAAGGCATTGGCATCCATGGTTCCTCCTTCTCCTGGCACCTGTCTCTTAAGAGGCTCAGACACGGCACCCCAACAGACGTCAGCCGCTCTGGGGACTGAGGCCGGTTGGGTTGCTCTCTGCTCGCGTGCACCTGAGCAAAGTTCGGCCATCTGAGATAAAAAAAAATTACCCTTTTTTGTTTAATAAAATCATTACCTAATTTTTTTTATTGTTTCTGCACATTTCAGAGCTGAAGAGTTTACTTCTCAAAGCCTTAGATGCTTCTGGTGGCCAGACATTTTAAAAGCAAATGAGGAGGGGAGGGGGAGGGTTGAGGGAAGATGGGAGCACGGGGGACTGAGGTGATGGTGCACTGGTGAGATAGTGATGGGGAATACATGGGGATTACAATTGATGGCAAATATATGTAAATTTTTTAAAGATTTTTATATTAATAAAAAAATAAAATTAAATTAAAAAAAAAGCAAATGAGGTTTAAAGAGCATTTGTTTTTCCTAGGTTCACAGAATCACCTCTTTGCTGTGATGTCCTGGGCGAGGAATCACCTGCATCCGGGATAGAGTAAGTGCACCAGGTACCTGCCCTGCCTTTCTCTGCCCTGAGACCTTTGTCTATATTTGATTCTCATCAACTGTGATGCCTAAGACACAAGAGAATGTCAAAAGAACACCCCTTCCATTTTTCTTAGCTACAAGGTGAAGATAAGTTAGCAGGGATAAGATTTCTATTTCCTTCCTTAATTGGGCCTGAATTAGAAGCAAGACTGCATTCTGAAGGCTGTTGCAGTAATCTGGGCAAAAAATGGTGAGGGGGTTTGCACAACTCTTTGAGTGTACTTGAAACCACTGATCTCTCCACTTAATGTTTCTTAAAAATGGTGAATTTTACATGATATATATTTTGCCACGATAAGAAACTATAATCAGAGACTGACCTGCATCAGTAATAGTGGAATTTGGAAGAAGATTCTGCAGGCTTAACTGAATGATTGGCTACAGATATATGTCCATATTATTCTCTTGGACAAAAAGGGCAGATGAACTAATATGAAACTCTAGAACACTAAATGCTGAAAATCTTACAGCATTGAAACAAACAGACCTCAACATTAAGAAATAATCATATTTTACAACAAAATGTGGTTTTCTTGATTTAGAACATTTTCTTTTATGACATATAAAAAGCAAGCGTCAAGCAAATGCAGATGGGAAAATAAAATATACCGCGTTAAAAACACACAGATTTAGCAGAGAAAGAAAAAAGAATACACTCCATGAGGCATCTTTAACTTGCTTTTGACTGACAGAAATGTGAAAGTGGCAGAAAAAATGATTTCTCAAATTCAACTGCTTCTGTGAGGTGAGAAAAAAAATAAAACCATAAATAGGAAGGGACTTCAGCTATGACTTCTGCAAACAGCACATTCCTAGGTTTGGAACTTTCGATTTGTTACTTTTTAGAATTGGTGATACACTGAAACTGTGATTCATTGAAATTGCTGGGAGGAGGAGTTAAAAGAGTTTGGGGATTTCTCCACTAAAACATAGCATTTCATTTCAATTAAACATTTACATGTGCATCTATCTGATTTCTTTTAGTTATATCTTTTAGCAAATGGCACACTAACAATAAATGTTACTGCTTCTTCATCCTTCCAGTCCTACCTCCACCACTAAGATGTGGTAAATAAGTAAAAAATACTGGAGAGACCAAAAATTATGAGGACAGTGAACCTACAATTAGGATTTCATTTTAATACAGCAGTATTTTTCCCTAAATTTAGGTAATTTGATAATAGCTCTTGACCATTAGTAGCTAAAGTATTTCTTCTGTAACTCACAGAAAACTTTAAAATAAAATGTTTCAATTCGACCATACAGAAAGCTTACTTAGCTGGATAAGACATCAGAAAAACAAGATTTTGAAAAGCCAAACATTGTCCACTAGGATTTTTGTAAACCTGGTCATCATGCAGGTAGTCATCAAAGCAAGTGTCAATTGCAGCTAGTGCACAAGGCGAGAATGACTGTGACCTACAGTCAAATTTGATACAGTGACAATTGATCCATTGAATAATAGAAAGCCTTGTTGACACTTAGTACAGTCAAGCTAGTGGCTTTTGCGTAACTTTCCAAACTTCTTAATAGTTTATGATATAAAATAATTACCTTCTGTGCCAGGAAATGTATAAAGAAAATCCAGATTTTCTTACTTAAAGAGAAGATATTTCTCTCTGTGGGAGAATTAATTCCAGACACTGGTCTACAGACCAATGGCATTGTGTGATGGAATGTTCACAGTGAAATAAGAAAAAGTAGGACAATGCAGAAGTTGCTCTTTTATCTGCAAAAAATTAAATGGCTTCAAATAGTATGATAGCTCCTCAAAAAATCTAGCACTTAATTCATATGACCCAGCAAACCCACCTCTGCGTATACACCCAAAGTAATTGAAGGCAGGGCCCAGTGTCCATAGCAGTATTATTCACAACAGCACAAGGTGGAAGCAACCTGAGTCCATGCATGGGGGAATGACTTCACAAATGAGCTATATACTATAGTGGACAATTATTCAGACTTTAAAATGGAAGGACATTCTGACACATGCTAAAATATAGATGAACCTAAGTACATTATGCTAAAACAAGTGGGTCACAAATGGTGTGTGATTCTGCTTATAGAGGGTAACCACAGTAGTCAAAGTCACGGACACAGGAAGTAGAATGGTGGTTGCCAGAGGCTGGGGAGGGGAGGAGGAGAACATTGTGAGTTGTTAATTGGTATGAGTGTCTGTTTTGCTGGGTGAAGAGTTCTGGAGGTTGGTTACATAGGAATTGAATGTAATTAACACACTACTGCATTATACACTTAAAAATGGTTAAGATGACAAGTTTTGGGCCTCCCCTGGTGGCGCAGTGGGTTAAGCAATGCACTACGAAGCAAATCGCAGCCACTGAAGCACGAGTTCGATCCCTGCTGCCGGCCAGGGTGGGG
>JAGFMF010011726.1:9667052-9706084 GCA_019455555.1 Galemys pyrenaicus | reverse complement strand
CCGCTCTCTGTGGTGAATCCTCTCACCCCCCCCACACCTCTGGCCTGTGCCCCAGTGCTTGTATGCATAAATAAATAAATCTTTAAAAAAAAAAAAAGATGACAAGTTTTATGTTTACTTACCATTATTTAAAATTTCTTTGAAAATTCCTATATCTTAATGTATGCAACTTTAAAAGATTTTCCTTTAGGGCCTCCCTGGTGGTGCAGGGATTAAAGTCTCAGTGCTGTCAAGTTATCATCTCTGTGGCATCGTGATCCCTGGCCAGGGAGGGGACCCACATAGCGCAGCAGACCTCTCCGGTCTCCCCGCTGTTCCCCTCAGCAGTGTTTCTCAGTAGATCTCCCTGTTCTGTTCCCCATTCTGTCTCTGGTGACTCCTTCTACCCTGCACGTCTGGCCTCACCCCAGTTCTTGTGTGCATACATAAATAAATATAAAAATCTTTTTAAAAAATATTTTCCTTTAGTAGATCATGTCTTTCCTACTTTTATGATAGACGGGTGTAGATTTGGAAGTGGGGATATTTTTCTGTTCTTCAGCGGGGATATTTATATTTGTTACATGGAAAAATGGCATGCTGGGCCCTCCCTGGTGGCACAGTGGGCTAAGCAATGCACTATGAAGCAAACCACAGCCACTGCAGCATGAGTTCGATCCTTGCCACTGGCCAGGGAGGGGACCCACATGGTGCAACAGACCTCTCCTGCCTCTCCCGCTGCTGCCCTCAGCAGTGTGTTTCAGTCAGTCTGCCTGTTCTGTTCCCCACTCTGTCTCTGGTGAGTCCTCTCATCCCCCACACCTCTGGCTTGTACCCCAGTTCTTGTATGCATGGATAGATGACTCTTCAAAAAAAAAAAAAAAGAAAAATGGCATGCTAATATGGTTCCTAAATTCAGTTAGAATTTTTATTGGCCTGTAAAACCTAAAGTGGGGAAACATTGCTTAGAAGAACAGTAGTTTCCCCATTATTTTCCCCGCCTCCTCAAACACCATGGAGTGATAAGATACACCCCATAGGCCCGAGCCTCAATAAGACTCGTTGTCCGCTGGGCGTCTGGGGCCGCTTCTTGAAGGGGGAGGGTGCCGTCAGCATATCAAATATACTCAAACAAGAGTCACAGGTGATTGGAGTGGGCTTTCTCCAGGATGCATTCCAGTGCCACTGGCCCCTCTTAGTAGTATCAATGCATCTGCGATAGTCTAGTGGGGAGAGGAAGGATCTGGAGACCTTTTATTAAGTCACCATTTTGCCTTTTCTACAGGGCTGTGCCTTTGCCTCCCAGATGTTAGGTAGGTCTTCCTGGAAATGCAAGACCTTATGAAATATTTAACAACCAACACCCTATAGGAGGCCTTCTTATCGCTAACATCAGTCCTTCACAGTGGAATTTGAGCACATTTTTCTTTCCTTTTCCAGGCCACATTGCTTAGTTACTTGGGGTTGTCACTGAAGGGATTAAACGAGAGTCTTGTGAACTGCAGATTGTGACCCGCTAGTGGGTTAGTTCAGTTAGACATCGCCAGATCACCAGTATTTTCTTATTCCTAATGAAAGTGAATAAATAGTGTGGTAAGACCAGAAAATATCAAAGTGTATCGCATGGAGTGAAAGTAAATACTGTTTCATCAAACGTTTATATGTTCTGGACCGAGAGATAAAATGTTTCTCCCAATGTAAACAATATTCCAAAATGTTAGAAAGCCATGGGATTCATTAATCAATCTCTATAATCTGTTAGAGCTTCAAGCTCTATGAATCTCACGTTCATACTAGACATAGGACTCTCCTTCACATGCACCGGGTCACTGTGCCGTGCACAAACCAGAGAGCTCCTTCTCTCCGTGGAACTAATGTGGTGGCCCCAAGGGGTATCCTGCAGTGACGTGCTGGACCCCTCCTTCATGTAGAATTTGACCTCAGAAGTTCCTCTGCATCTCCTACAGCCCTTGGGGTATTATTTCCTATAGTGCTTATTCTACTGAATTGTAATCGTTTGTCCATCTCTCCAGTAAGCTGTGTCCATTCTTCAGCGAGGTCGGCAGCGTATAAAAGAAATGAGTGAAAGAAGGAAGGTACTGGAATCAACAGCAATATTTGCTTTTAAGAAATGTCCTCGGACCGCAGGTCACATCAGAATCCTCCAGGAAGCTTTTTAAAACCCAATACCCAGACCACAGACAGACGATGAAAACAGAATCACTGGCAGTGTAGCTCAGGCATCAGGAGTCTTTAAAGCTCCCCCAGGGAGTGCAGCTTGCAGATGAGGTTCAACCATGATGTGGGGTTCTTCTATAAGGCAGATTCTGATTCCCTAGGTCTGGAGTTACCACTGGTACTCAAGAGTCTGACATTCTTCCAGGTGGCACCGATGCCACTGGTCTGTAGGTGACGTTTGCGGATCCAAGAATGAGTCTCTGTCTGGAAGACAGTGAAGGTAGTAGCCATACCTGTTTTCTGGAGTAAACTAACTGCCTTTCCTACTAGCTTCTGACTGTGGGTTCCTTACTTAAAAAATCCCCACCTAATAACGGAGCTATAACAGTATATAACCCCCAGCAAGGTTGTGGGGAATAGGCAGCAAACTTCATAAAGACCCTTGCACATAGATGTGTCTATAATATATAGTGTATTATATATGCATTATGCTATATAAGCCAGCTCTACCACTTCTAGCTTTGTGCCCCTGGTAAGTTGCCTAACCTTGGAGTTTTAGTTTCCTCAAATGTAAATTGAGGGCTCAAAATATCCACCTTACAGGATTGGCTTTACATAAAAAAAAAAAATACATATAAAGTTTTTGGCACAGTATTTCAGCAGTACGCCCAGTTAATCAGTTAATAAATGGTTATTCTTGAAATTAGTTGCATTTGTATTGAGACAAATCATTCTGACCTCCTACAGAGGGAGGTTCTCCTCTTAACCATGTACCAGATCTCAGAATCTTCTCCTGTCCCCATCCTTCCCAGACCCAGGGCTGCCCGGACAGATGACAGGAGATAGGAGGCTCGTCTCTGTCTTTATTTCAACCTATTATACTTTAACAGCAGGACTTGTTTTTATTACCCTGAGTTCAGATGGGTGGATTTTGGCAGCAACAATTATTCTCCTTATTACTTCACAGATGAAGGAGAAATAGACTTGGCTCTGACATGTTGAATTTCCTCAAGCAAGTCCCATATGGAAGATAAAAGCTCTTAATTCTAATCAGAGCCAGTAAAAGTACCCCTGGCTTCGTGCTTCTTTAAAGTCTCTCTTTCATAAACACTTGGAAAACCTGCATTGTGCCAGGTGTTATACCAGATCCAGAGCAGAACCCAGAACAGAGTTTTAAATAATTTGCTGCAGGGGCACAGGTGGGAGTTTAATGAATGAGGACAGGCAGATATGGTTTTTCACAGTAGATATGCTATGTAGCTACACAGTGAAGATTAAGGAGGAGCTGATAAGCTGGAAAAGGGGGGAAAGATGTTCAGGAGAAGGGAAGAGCAGAGACAGTGACAAAGTGGGAAACGCCGAGCAAGGTACATTTAGGGAACGGTGGCTGGCCAGAGCGGAAGACGAAGCTAGAAAGTCAGCTTGGGGCAGGTTGTGAGACAAATAAAAGAATTTGGCTTTAATCCTTTAACCATGGGAGAATGAACACATACTTCATGAACACACAGTCCAAACGGGTCACTCTTGAGAGTACAAGGGCATGTTGAGCAGATGGGATAATCAAACACCCAACATAAAATCGCACTGTTCCTGGCTAAAAGAGAGATGTAGGCGTCCGAGCTGTGGGAGCCTCACACGCTGATCAGATTTGTATGTTACAGAGGGACTTGTGGTAGCAAGGATGGGAGAAAGGGGTGTGCCCATAATCAGGAAGACAGCTAGAAAGGAAAGACATCTGGACAGGTTTAGTCATAAATAGAATGGGTTGAATATGGAGATATGTTTGGGGGTGGGGGGAGGGTGGGCGGAGGATGGAGGCCTATAGAGTTCACTCGGAACATCAGCGTGACTGTGCTGTCCTTCATTTCTATTGGCCGAAGAGAAAAATAATAAAGGTCTCCATCTAGCAAGTGAATGATTGTGTTCTCCTTGAATAAAATGTGAATATCTTATAACCGTTTTCCAAAATATGTTTCTCGTATCTTTTGCCTTCATTCAACCCCCTGGTTGGTTGGTTCTAAAATGATTCCAGAACCCTGTCTTACTGAATGGGAACATCTAGCCGGGACTCTACGTTTTAACCTAAGGTTTGTTAACCTGGGTCTTAGGGACCTGTGATCGTTCAGTTTAAAGACTTGTTCTTCCCTGAAACTGATTTTTTAACTATGAAGACTTGAAAATTCGAAACGTTAGCCTTTCTTTGTTATCTGCATAGTAGAATTTAATCACAGATAAAGCAAGGTGTCCAACAGAGAAATAAACACTGGTGCATCAATTACCGAATACAAAGGGAATTGCTGGCTGGTTACAGCCCTGAGAAGCAAATGAATTATTTATTATGATGTCATGAAACCCAGTCAACATTGATTATGCCTATGCACAGAGAGAGAATGAAGGATAGATGTTTATTGCAGCACTATTTGTAATTGGTAAGACCTGGAAACAACCCAAATGCCCAAAAGTAGATGACTGGATCAAGAAGATGTGGTGCATATACACAATGGAATATTATTCAGCAATCAAAAATGAGAAACAAGGGACATTTATAGAAACGTGGATGGAACTAGAAGGAATTATACGCAGTGAAACAAGTCAGAAGGCAAGAGAAAAATATTGGATGGCTTCACTATTAGGAGGAATATGAAAGAGCAACAACAACAACAAAAAAGAAGCAGCTCAAGGAAATGGGCAATTATAAACAAAAGCAAACAAAAAACTCAACAACAAGACCAAAAGTTCCAAGATAAACCAAAGGGACGGGGGGGGGGGGGCGAGAACAAAGACAGGGATGAGGGCAGAAAGAGCACAAGGGACTGAGGTGATGGTGCACCGGTGAAATGGTGGTGGGTACTCCCTGGGGACTACAAATGATGTCAAATATAATTAATTAAATTTTAAAAAGGATAGATGATACCAAAGAAAAGATAACCCAGAATATTCTGCACTTCGATCTGGCAGCAGCAGTTCACAGCTTGACTTGGGAACACTTCGCTCCTGGCCTTGCATATTTTTCAGACTCCCTCACAAACTTTGCAGGCAGAAGGAGCTTGTGGCGTGGTGGATTAACTAGTTCTGGCCAAGACAGGATTGTCTCTGTTAACAGTGAATCCCTGTGCCCAAAGTCTTCTCATGTTTTCTTTCTAGGTATCTAGACTAAAACACCAGTCGCCACATTGCCTTCGATTGACATCAAAAATACATCCCAGATTCAAATATGCATCTTGTGGTTTTATCTTGGAAATAGTGAGGTTAAAATTCTGTGGGAAAACCAAGTTCAGATTCAGACTTTGCTGATTAATGACTGGGGATCTCAATCAAGTGACTTCTCTAAGCTTCAGATTTCTCCTATTTTAAATGGGTGTAATACTTCCAACATCACAGTTATTAAGATTTAATGCAATAATGAATGTGAATGCACCAAATGCAATTCCTGGCACACAGTATATTCGCAGTAAATGTTAGTGTCCATCCACTTAGGAACTCAGGTAAATTTCCAATGCTTAGCATTATCTTTGCTAGCCAAAGTTAATCATTGACTGCCAAAACCAGGTCACGGAAGATCTAGGAAACAATAACAAGATTGTCCTTCAACTCAGGGTTTCCAAGCAGACTTTGAAATCTTATGGTTGAAGGCATTTTGTGGACATTAAAAAAATAACTAAACACCAAAAACTAGAATTATCTCAGAAGAAAGAACTAGCAACAGCATGTACATTTGCATGCTCACACAAAGACATGTACCACGTTTGTTCTTATTTTCTCATTGGCTATAGAGAAGACCCAGTTCCTCCTTTAGGGAGTCCTGTTCTAGAAGTAATGCCAAGTCTATCTTCTCGGGCCCCAGTACTTGTGAGTACCTCACTCTAGAAACCTTCTGTGGGACCCAGAAAAGGAGGCCTGAGGTCAGATTTTGCAGTCCTCATGGCCAACGTTAGCAATGCCCACAGCCTTCTGCCCCTCTGCCAGCTTCCTCAGGACAAAGATAAGTACATTTTCCACTTCACATGTGTAAAAACTAAGGCATAAAGGAGGGAAATGATTTTTTAATTTATATTGATTTAGTGGTGAAGACAGGTTGAGAGACCCTGTTTTAAAACTGGGCCCAGCGTTTAAAGACTTGAGGCAATTGTCCAGCCTCCCATTCTGCAGATCCGACAGCTCACACAAGTAGGACAATTGGAAATCTTGCATCGATCCAAACAGCAAAAGTGGTATTAATGGGGGCCTCCCTGGTGGCACAGAGGGTTAAGTCTCAGCACTATGACGCTATCAGCAGCCACTGCAGCACAAGTTCGATCCCCTAACAGGGAGTGGACCCACAGAGCGCAGCAGACCTCTTCTCTCTTATCTGTTGCTCTCCTCAGCAGTAAATTTCAGTAGATCTGTGTGTTCTGCTCCCCACTCTGTCTCTGGTGAATCCTCTCACCCCCACACATCTGGCCTACACCCCAGTTCTTGTGTGCATAAATAAAAATCTTTTTGAAAAATGGCATTAATGACTTTTTCTGTTCCTAAAATGACGTGCACTCTCCAAGCCAATTAAAGATTTTTTAAAAAAAATTTAAACACTTATTTATTTAGAGAATATAATAAATTTTTAAAAGCTGACAGTCACAAAACCTGTAAAACACTATCAACTAAATAGCTGACATACTTCTACAGTCCTCTTTTTTACATTTGAGCATTATTGATATCAGAAGAGTTACAATTAAATGGAGATTCCAACTAGGGAAATGCAAATAGAAGGCACAGTGAGAGAATTCTATCTCCTGCCTGTAAGAATGGCCCATATCAAATGACAATAAACTACAAGTGTTGGCAAGGAGGTGGGGAAGGGAGCCCTGTATATTGTTGGTGGGAATGAAAACAGATGCCGTCACTGTGAAAGACAGAATGGCAATTCCTCAAAAAGTTAAAAATAGAACTACTTTATGACCCAGCTATCATAATTATGGGCATTTACCTGAAAAATATGAAAACACTAATTCAAACTGATTTATGCACGTCTATGTTCATCGAAGCATTATTTTCAGTAGGCAAGATTTGCACACAAATTAAGTGCCCATCAACCATGATGGATAAAAAAGGTGTGGTGTGTATAAAGAGTGGAACTATGTAGTTATAAAAAAAAAAAGGATGGGATCTTGCCTTTGAGATACATGGAAGAAGATAATATGTTAAGTGAAATGTCAAATAGGAAGAGACGAGTGCTGTATGATTTCACTCACATAAAGAAACAGAACAAACCTCTTTGATTACGAGAACATATTGGTGGTTACCATAGAGAAGTGGACAAAGGATGGGGTGATCAGGAAAAGGGGTGACAGCATGGTGAAGGATGGAAACAGGACTTTGGGTGGTGACGGCAGTGTAGTACCTACAGATGCTGAGTCTGATGCTGTACACCTGAAGTCCATAATGTTATGAACCAATGTTCCTCAGTCCCAGCATCCTCTGAGGAGGGAAGCATGGGGAGAGATGAGAGCACATGCAACAGAAAAGGAAAACTGGGCCCAGAATGGCAAAGGGATTTGACTGGCAAAAATTGGTCAGCCAAAAATTCACAGTGAGATGGGAAAGGTCTCAACTTGTCCATCTCACTTTAATGCTTCTATGCTGTGGTCAACATGTGGGCATGTTTGGCCAATGCAAAGTCAGATGCTTTGAACTTAAAGAAACATTTCAGGGACTCCCTGGTGGCACAAGGGGTTGAGTGCTGCACTGTGAGGCTTCCACAGCCACTGCAGCTCCAGTTCAATACCCGGCCAGGGAGGGGACCCACATGGCGCAGCAGACCTCTCCTGCCTCGCCGGCTGCTCCCCTCAGCAGTGTGTTTCAATGGATCTGCCTGTTCTGCTCCCCATTCTATCTCTGGTGAATCCTCTTACCTCCTGCATCTCTGGCCTGTATCCCAGCTCTTGTATGCATAAAGTCTTTTTAAAAAAAAGTAAAAAAAAACATCTTTCTCACGCCCACATGTGGCAGGGCCTGAGATTTTCATTCATTTGTCATCTCTGCACTCACTCAGCAGTTAGATTAGAGCCCCGTGTGGGCCAGGCTGGATGTACAGTGGTGTCGTGCCCTTGTGAAGCTTATCATGTACTGAGGGAGATTAAACATTAAATGATCATGAAGTTGTGTTGTGGTAAGATCTAAGAAGGAGAGCGGAGATCAAAGACTAGAGCAGAGGGCTCAGCGGGGGAAGGAACTTTGAAGCTGAGCTGATGGGGTCAGGGAGTTACCGAGGCCTGAGCACTAGAGACCCTCTCTGGGGCAGTGTCAGCAGCGCTGGCCAGGCCAGCAGAGACTGAGGGCAGAGGCGAGCTTGGTGAGCTCCTGGAATTGCCTTGAGGCTGAAGCATAGTATGTGAAAGGGAAAATTTTAGGGAATAAATTGGAGACTTTGCTAGAGTCTGGTATGTTCAAAAATTCACCTTCCAAAGGAAAACTTGAGTGTAACAGCAGCCGTTGGGTGCTGGCAAGAGAGAATGTGTCGGGTTGACCAGCCTCAGTGGAGGAGTGGCAAAGGACCCTCGGATGCAGTGGAGGCAGGCGAAGGGAAGGCCTGGAAGGGGCGCTTGGAGAGCAGTTCCAGTCCAAGCTCCTAGAGTAAAGACAGAGACGACTGGGCGGAAAGACTGATGGGGCTTCGGACCTCACAGTGGGGCGTTGTTGGAACTGCCAACGTCACCAAGGCTGCTTACTCAGCCACACACCTCCGTCAGGCCTGGCTCTGAAGGTGACATGCAAGAAAGTCTAAATGCACATTTCCAGGTTATAATTCTGTGGCCCAATTTATTTGTGCAAGCCCACAGAGGGTAATGAAAGTCTAGGCAGTTTCCTGACCCCAGGTACCAAATGCACCCCAGCCCCGTGACTGATCAGAAGCTTCTTTGCATTGATCAGAATGCAGACTAGTGACAAGCTCGGTCACTGACGACAAGTTAAACTACTTTCCTCCTCCTCAAGCTCTGTTTCCTTTTATTGGCTGAGGGAAACTGAGGCCGACATGCAAGCAGGTACCTGAGAAATGCTTGTTGAAGTAAATTGTTTCTCTGCAACAGATTTTCCTTTAGTTTCTTTTCAAGTTTACATGGATTGAAAACCACACCACGCAACTATAGCTCCTTGCTTGCAATAATTTATGATTCATTAACATTCTTCAAAACTTTTGCCAGTTAGGGCCTCCCTGGTGGCGCAGTGGGTTAAGCAACGCACTATGAAGTAAACCACAGCCACTGCAGCACAAGTTCGATCCCTGCTGCCAGCCACATGGCGCAGCAGACCTTTCCTGCCTAGCCCGCTGCTCCCCTCAGCAGTGTGTTTCAGTCAGTCTGCCTGTTCTGCTCCCTGCTCTGTGTCTGGTCCTCTCACCTCCCTGGACTCTGGCCTGTACCCCAGTTCTTGTATGCATAAATAAATAAATCTTTAAAAAAAAACCAGTTAAAGACATTATTTGGGGTAGAAATTATTTAAAGAAATGTACACGACACACAAAACCCATCAAAGAAACTGATTAGGGTTTGAATATGGCTTTTTTGATTAAGAAAATAAATATTTTGAGATTGACAGTACATTCATATAAGGATAGGGGAAAGTTGGATCTAGGAAAAGGAACAAATAATAGATTATTCATTTGCAGAAGAGGTTATTTTGAAGAAAATCCTAAAATCAGAATATGTGATATTAAAGTAAATGATAGATAACAATTGGATGATAGGCATTAGTAGAATTTTGTTCTGAATATATCTTTTTAGAAATATAAAAAACATCTGAAATTACAGGCATTTCCCTAGGAATATATGACTATACTGTGTGTGCTTGTATGTGTGTGTGAGGGAGACAGAGACAGAGACAGAGAGAAAAGAGGGAAGGAGTAGGGAGAAGACGAAGGGTGGAAGTTCCCAACACAGGAGAACAGTGTCATTTCCATGGCAACAGGGGAAAAACCATATCCCTTGCTATGAAGCAATCTTCTTAGAGCCAGACACACTTACAAAGATCCACGTACTGAATGCTAAAGGGGATATATTTTGAAACCAAGAGAAAATAACTCTGATATTCTTTGCGATAACCCCTGAGACATCAGGCTACCAATTTCCGCTCCCCCACACGTCTGGCCGTTCTCATGTGCCAGACCTGCTGCTTGGGTACATTTTCAACACATGGCACTGTTCCCAAATCCAGACGAGTGACAGCCTCAGCCACTGTTGACAAGTTAAATTATTTTCCTTCGCCTCAAACTCTGTTTCCTTTTATTGGCTGAGGGAAACTGAGGCCGACATTCAGTACCACCTGCTACTGTCTACCATCTACTGTAACCATTGGGTTTCTCAAACCTAGAGGCAGAATAGGAAAAAGGTCTTATTATTGCTGTTCCTGAAAACAAACTCATAGGCATTTCCTTCTTAAAGTAGTATCACTAATTCCTCTGCGTGTGTGTGTGTGTGTGTGTGTGTGTGGTAATAGAGTGAGAAATTGTTTACAGGCTCTGTAACAGCATGGTCCCCAGGAAAGGGGGAAATTCCAGGTCCCTTGCCCCACCCAAAGAAGGGTGGAGCTGAGCAGGGAGGTGAAGTTGGAGAGGAGGCTGGAGAGGGAAGGACGCAGGAGGGTGAGCAAGAAGGAGGCCTGGAGGAGGCACATGGAGCAGAGAGACACATGAAGAAGCTGCACTTGCTTTTTGGTCCTGGACTGGTTGTGTAACAGGGTGGTCCCAGGAAAAGGGGAAGTTCCAAAATCCTGGTTCCGCCCTAAGTAAGTGGAGCTGAGGAGGAAAAAAAAATTTCTGCAGAGAAGAGAGAAGGGAAAAAAGAAAGATGGAGAGCAGCAAGGAGACCTGGAGGAGGCACATAGAGCAAAGGGACATGTAAAAAAACTGTACTTACTTTTTAGTCTTAAACTAGTTAAAACAGATGTGGGTAAAAAACCCTTAGAAAAGTTAACAATGGCAGCTGTCATCTTAATTTTGCTCTTTTCCTCCCAGATTTCTAACTCTTTCTAACCCTTTTCTATAAATCTCTACTAAAAAGTCCTTTAAATGTGTAGCAAGTTTTTGGGCCTTGCTTTGGGCCAATCCTATTTGGCTGGACTTTTACCCTCAAGGAGATAAATAACTTTAAATGCTTAACTTAATAACTATATTCTTTGTTCTTTCTTTATTGTACCCTAGTTGTATTAAAGTTCCTTTCCATTAAAGGTTTTATATGTTTGTCTTAATGCGGCGGATAGCAAAACCCATTCAAAAAGGGCAAGCTTGGGGGTTCTGGGGTGCTCCTCTCCCTGCCCTGTAACAGTTGGAGCAGATGTGAGTGAGAGACCCATGGGGAATTAACAATGGCAGCTTTCATCTTGATTTTGATTTTGTTGTTTTCCTCCCAGACTTGTCTGACTCTTTCTGACCCTTTTCTATGGGTCTCCACCGAAAGGTACTTAGACGTGTGGCAGGCTTTGGGCCTTGCTTTGGGCCAATCCTGTTTGGCTGGACTCTTGTCCACGAGGGGATGGGTAACTCTGGGTGCTGGATTTAGTAAATACATTCTTTGTCTCTTCTGTATTGTTCCCTAATTGTTTTAAAGTCTGTTTCCATGAAAGGTTTTACATGTTTTGTCTTGATGCAGCAGATGGCAGAACCTATTTAGATCAGGCTTAGGGGCTCTGGGGTGCCCCTCTCCCTGCCCTGTAGCAGATCCTGCACCCAATTCCAAAGTATGTATATGTGTTACAGGGCAGGGAGAGGAGCACCCCAGAACTACCAAGGCTGCCCTCTCTGAGGGCATCCGCCGCATTAAGACAAACATATAAGGCCTTTAATGGAAAGGAACTTTAATACAATTAGGGTACAATACAGAAAGGACAAACAATCCAAAGTTACCCATCTCCTTGAGGGTAAAAGTTTAGCCAAATAGGATTGTCCCAAAGCAAGGCCCAAAAGTCTGCCACACGTCTAAAGGACCTTTCAGTGGAGACCCATAGAAAAGGGTCAGAAAGAGTCAGACAAATCTGGGAGGAAAAGAGCAAAATCAAAATCAAGATGAAAGCTGCCATTGTTAACCTCCCCACCAGTCTCTCACCCACATCTGTTCCAGCCAGTCCAAGAACAAAAAGCAAGCACAGTTTCTTCACATGTCTCTGCTCCACGTGCCTCCTGCAGGTCTCCCTGCTGCTCTCCATCCTGCTTCCTTCTTCCTCCCTTCCTTCTGTCCTCCTCTGCAGAATCTTCTTTCCCTGCTCAGCTTCTGAAACTTCCCCCTTTCCTGGGGATGACCCTGTTACATATGGATAATTCCCCATGCTAGCAACAAGGGGATCTGACACCAACAGCGTGCATAGAATTCAACTCAATTCTGCCTCTACCTACCTAGCGGTAAAGCTCCTAGGGGTCACGGGCTCAGGCTCTGGAGATGGCGCCCCACCTCAGGTGCAACTGCATGCCCAGGCTGTCACCTGCACTTCTCAGGCTGATAATCTGAGGTCACCATGACTCCTCCTCAGAGTCAGTTTGCCAAGATGACTCACAGAATGTAGGAAACCGGTTTACTCCCTAGATCACTCTTTTTTTTTTTTTTTAACAAAGGACCATAGCTCAGGGAAATCATATGGGAGAGCTGCAGAGGGTCTGGTCTGGGGTCAAGGTGCAGTTTCCATGTCCTCTCCAGTGCCCTGTCTCCCCAAATCTCTGCGTTCAACAACCTAAAAGTTCTCTGCAGCCCTTCCTTTTGGGTGTTATGTGTCATGGGACTTTGGCAACTGAATTTAACCTCCAGGCCATTCATTCCCTGCCTAGGAAATCAGGTAATGGGACCAAAAGTCCCACCCTCTGTTTCTGCTGGTTTCCCTGGTCACCAGTCCCCACCCTCAGGTGTTGTGCAAAAGTTTTCTTATTAACATAACAAGAGATACCTAAACAGTCTCTATACTTAGGGAATTCCAAGGCTTTGAGGAGCTCTGACCATATATTATTTAACTGTATTATTTAATCCTCAAAAGGAATTGAGGATGAAGAACTAATACAATGTTATCTAAGAAGTATATTTTGGGGCCTCCCTGGTGGCACAGCGGGTTAAGCAACGCACTATGAATCAAACCACAACCACTGCAGCACGAGTTCGATCCCTGCCACCAGCCAGGGAGGGGACCCACGTGGTGCAGCAGACCTCTCCTGCCTGGCCCTCTGCTGCCCTCAGCAGTGTGTTTCTGTCAGTCTGCCTGTTCTGCTCCCAGCTCTGTCTGGTGAATCCGCTCACCTCCCTTGACCCCTACCTGTACCCCAGCTCTTGTCTGCATAAATAAATAAATCTTTTTTTAAAAAAAGTATATTTTGGTCATCTGCGTGACCACATATATAGGTTTCCTATAAATGACAAAACTGCAGGGATACAAAGAACTATCTTTTTTTTTTCTTCAAATGTGAGGAATTTGGCTATGTATGTATCCAACATTCTTATACCAGTGGTCCAGGATCTGGAATGTGTGATTTCCTTTTGAAATGGTTGAAAAATATGGAAGCCGTAGTTTCCAGTCCTCCATTTTTATTCTTGGACATGAGGTTCCCAAATCTTTCCCTTTCTTCTGTTCTCGCCTGTGGGTATAGGCAAAGTTCAGTGTAGGAAGAAATGTCCCTTGGCCTTAAGTATGTGAGCTGGTTTCTGAGGGCCCATCCTGCCAGGGCAACCACCGGTTTTTCCTCAAACATGGCAACTAGACTTCTGATAGTGGCTTATACTGATGTTTTATTTCTAATAATTCCACAAATAATAATTATTATTTCATTTTCTTGTCTTTTAGTGACTAGAGCTTCCAGAAGTAGTGATCCTGGTTAATAAGAATGCCTTGCGTACTTAGACATATTTGGAAGACAATACACTTAGCCCTTTATCCACAGCAGCGTCCGCACTGGAAAGTCCATCATGCCACTGACAGCACAAGTTCGAGCCCCACAGAGTAGCATGTACACCACCCCGCATGCCGGCTCCTGATGCTCAGCACTGATCCAGCACGAGTCCACTTTTAAGAGTGGTCTCACGACTACAAATCAGGGTCATCTGCAGGGAAGGGGAAAGGGTTGGGATCAAGGCAGGGACGGGAAATGCACAAGGGACCATGGTGACAGTGCACAGGTGAGCTGGTGGTGGAAACTCTGGGGACTACACCTAGAAAAGAAAGCAAACGTTGTAAGAAAATAATTTTTTTTAATTTATTTATGCATACAAGAGCTGGGGTACAGGCCAGAGGTACAGAGGTGAAAGGATTCACGAGAGACAGAGTGGGGCGCAGAACAGGTAGATGGACTGAAACACACTGCTGAGGGGAGCAGCGGGGAGGCAGGAGAGGTCTGCTGCGCCATGTGGGTCCCCTCTCTAGCTGGTGGCAGGGATCAAACTCATGCTGCAGTGGCTGTGGTTTGCTTCATAGTGTGTTGCTTAACCCACTGCACCACCAGAGAGGCCCCAGAAAATAAATTTTTTAATAAAGAGTGATCTCGGCCTCCCTGGTGGCACAGCGGGTTGAGCACCACAATGTGAAGCATCCACCATGCAGCAGTGCAAGTTCGATCCCCAGCCAGGGAGGGGACCCACATGGCACAGCAGACCTCTCCTGCCTCGCCCACTGCTCCCCTCAGTAGTGTGTTTCAGTCCATCTGCCTGTCTTGCTCCCCACTCTGTCTCTGGTGAATCCTCTTACCTCCCATGACTCTGGCCTGTACCCCTGCTCTTGCACACATAAATAAATAAATTTAAAAAAAAAAAAGAGTGATCTGATCTCCATTGAGGAGACATCCCCCTCATTTTCAAACCACTAAGCATAAGGTAAGCAGAAAGCAAGAGCTTCATTCAGCCGTGACCATGAGAGGCAGCGTGTGTCTCGATGAAGGACAACACAGCTGAGTCCAAAGACTGCAAACTGGGAATACGAAGGTGGATAGGACAGCAGAGTGCGGGGGTTCTGGAGGGTGGTGAACCAGTGCTGGCAAACTCTGATTGAACACCAAATTATGATCCAATCCAATCACCTTAACTCTTCTTCTGGGGATAAAAACACCATCTAACAATGATGCCTTCCTCACTAAATCCACCTCATGTTCCTCTAACAAACTAGGGTATGTTAATCAAATCCATGTCTATTTTCCAAATTTGTGTCCTAGAGACGAAATCTGCAGGAAAAGGAAAAACCATTCTCTTGAATTCTCATTGTCAGGAGGTGGCCATCGACACCGGGGCTGGGAACAGTTAAATAATGCATGCATTCTTTCTCTTCCTTGTCTCCTTCTGTGTGCAGTTCCCAAAGGATGAAAGCAATGAAGGGTTCAGCTTGGGAAACAAAGAAGCAACAGTTCCTAAAATACTGTTAAGCATAAAGTCACACATGACGTGGCTTTGCTGGTGAGGCTTGCTTAGTGCGTGAATACACTGGGTTTAATGAGATAAGGAATAAAAACAAGGATTCCATTATGTTTTCTATTTCTACAATTGCTGTGCTTTCTATTGGATCATTCCTCAGTGGCATTATTTCTCAGCTTTTACATCACCAGTCATTGGGATGAGGCAGAAAGAGCACAAGGGATGAGGTGACGGTGCACTGGTGAAATGGTGGTGGGAAATCCACGGGGACCACAATGGATGTCAAATATATATAAATAAAGGCAATAAAATCACCAGTCATGAGAGCCTATGCGCCATCCCTCTTCTTACAAAAGCCTTCCTTTTCATTGGGTTTCAGTTGGTCTAACGATTTATAGACGTGCAGTGTGACTGAGCTCGAGATGCAGAATCTAAGGTCTTTACTCCACCACAGGCCCAAGCCGGCATTATCTCTTATCTGGATCACCTCAGGAAGACCTCCAGACTGGCCTTCCTGCCTCCACCTTGCCCCTTCATGTCCATTCTTTTTTTCAAAGATTTTTATTTATGCATAAAAGAATTGGGGTGCAGGGCCTCCCTGGTGGCACAAAGGTTTGAGTGCCACACTATGGGGCTACCACAGCCACTGCAGCACAAGTTTGATTCTCAGCCAGGGAGGGGGCCCACATGACACAGCAGACCTCTCCTATCTCCCCACTGCTCCCCTCAGCAGTGTACTTCAGTCGATCTGCCTGTTCTGCTCCCCGCTCTGTCTCTGGTGAATCCTCTCACCCCCCACACCTCTGGCCTATACCCCAGTTCTTATATGCATAAATAAATCTTTTTTAAAAAGAACTGGGGTACAGGCCAGAGGTGTTGGCGGATGAGAAGATTCACCAGAGACAGAGTGGGGACCAGAACAGGCAGATCTTCTGAAATGCACTGCTGAGGGGAGCAGACAGGAGAGGTCTGCTGCGCCATGTGGGCCCGTGACCTGGCCGGGGATCAAACTCATGTGGCAGTGGCTGGCAATAGCTTGATAGTGCTGAGACTTTAGCCCCTGTAAGACTGAGGCAGCCCTAGCATCCATTCTTAAAGCAGCGGCTAAGAGAGAGCCCAAGAGACAGAAGTCAGAACAGGCTTTTCCTCTTCTCCGAGGCCTACCAAAGCACTCCGCTCACTCAGAGTTGATCGGTTTTTACAGCAGCCCCAAGTAGGATGGGGACGATGACCCCGCCCCTTTAGCCTGTGAGTGGCAGCTCCTATCGTTCTCCAAGGCATTCCCTGCTCTGGCCATACAGCCTCCTCACTGTTAGTGTGCATGGCGGCACTTCCTGTTCCCTCCCTCTGCAGTGGTCTTCCCAGTAATCACCCTCCTTCTCCACAGACGTGCATCCCAGGGGCTGGAGATACCCCAGCTGCTGAAACGATATACAGGACCAGACCCTGTTCCTGCTATTCTCATCCCATACACACATACCACTGACAAGTGTAATTTAGAAATTAGGCATAGTAAGAGATTCGCAACAATCGCAATAAAACTGAGCAACTGCAACATTACCCGGCAAGAGCTATGGGAATGTATTCTCCTTCTCTCAAAGCCTCTCATTGTCACTAATACTTTTGAACCTTAATTGACCGCAGGTTACTGAACCGGAAGAAGGTAGAGCAGCGACAAGGGAGGACTGCTGTGTGAGGGCTGGGATCGTCCCTTCAGTTCTTACAGTTTTCATGATCAAATGTCCTCGGTGGCCTTGCCTGACCTCCCCACTCCCCAGCGTGCACCCTGACCCCCTCCCCAGCATCCCTACTCCCTCTGACCACCCCCTAAAGTATTTTTTTTAGGTTTTATTTATTTATGCATACAAGAGCTGGGGTACAGGCCAGAGGTGCCGGAGGTGAGAGGAGTCACCAGAGACAGAGCGGGAAGCAGAACAGGCAGATGGACTGAAACACACTGCTGAGGGGAGAAGCGGGCGAGGCAGGAGAGGTCTGCTGCACCATGTGGGTCCCCTCCCTGGCCGGGGATCAAACCCCCACTGCAATGGCCGCGAAAGCTCTACAGTGCAATGCTCAACTCACTGCGCCACCAGGGAGGCCCTGTGTGTGTGTTTTCATACGCTTTCTAATATTTCACATTATTTCCTTAAATAGTTCTTGCTTAATGTCTGTGTGCCCTGGATGAACTCAGCTCCAGAGAGCCTTGTTGCAGATGGACCCCAAGCCTAGAATGGCTCCCGGCACAGAGTGAGGACACAGGCATATTCAAAGAATGAGTGCATTTGTAGCATCTAGAAACATCCTTGACACACGGTACACTCTCAGTGCTTGCCGAATGTCTCCCCCCGAGGCAGGAACAGGACTGTCAAATCAGACTTTTCCTGGAGCCCTGTTCTCCTCTGATTATCATCGAGGATAACAGTCTCTCCCTTACAGGGTGCAATTGCCTGTGATGGCTGTTCTGTGTGCTTAGCGCGGCAGAAAATCAAACACTGAAAGCCAAGTGTTTGAAGCAGGAAGGTCCCAACCAGTCGGCAGGAGGCCACATCCACTACTGAGGGACCCAGATTTTTTACAGGGAGGTTTACCTGCAGGAAAGCAGGGAAGGGGCCTCCCTGGTGGCACAAGGGGTTAAGCACTGCACTATGAAACATCCACAGCCACTGCAGCATGAGTTCAGTTCCCAGCCAGGGAGCTAGAGCTGACCCACATGGTGCAGCAGACCTCTCCTGCCTTACCCCTTAGCAGTATGTTTAAGTCAATCCACCTGCTCTGTCTCTAGTGAATCCTCTCACTCCCCATACCTCTGGCCTACACCCCAGTTCTTGTATGCACGAATAAATAAATCTTAAAAAGCAAAGCAGGGAAGCTCTGGGAGCCACTTGGGGAGCGGCTGGTTCCTCTTTCAGTTTAGAGGTTTGGGAAGAGGTCAGTGCTCAGCCTTTGTTGTGGAGCTGCAGACACACAGGAGCCGAGACCGAGGCCATGCAACCCGAGCTTTGTCATCTGCGTAAAGTCTTCTGCTTCCCGAAAGAACAAACTGGGGGGCTCCCTGGTGGCTCAGTGGGTTAAGCAGCACACTATGAAGCAAACCACAGCCACTGCATAACGAGTTCGATCCCTGCTGCTGGCCAGTGGGGGGACCCACATGGCGCAGCAGACCTCTCCTGCCTCGCCCGCTGCTGCCCTCAGCAGTGTGTTTCAGTCCATCTGCCTGTTCTGCTCCCCACTCTGTCTCTGGTGACTCCTCTCACCTCCCTGGATTCTGACCTGTACCCCAGCTCTTGTATGCATAAATAATCTTTAAAAAAATACTTTAAAAAAAGAACAAACCGGCCCTATGTCACAGCTGTGCACTCTCTGGTGGGCAGCCAGAGAGGGGGTCATGTACGTCCAGAGGCTTGAGATGGTCTGAGTCATGCAGATTAATTCTGCTGGGCCCAGTCTCAGTGTTTCTGAGAACGAATGTCATTATTCAGAAAACAAGTCTGATATGTACTCAATGCACTTGAACAATGACCATTCTGAGGTCGTATTTTTTGACCCCTTTCCCAGGGAAATAACTTCCACGTCCTTTGTTACTCCTCAGGATTACTGGCAGGCAAAATACACAACTTAAGTTAAAAACACTTTGTAAACCATGCACCCCTCTAGTGATGCCAGGGTTAGGGTGCTGAATCTTCAAATCCCCCAGAAAACCTGCTAGCACCCCCATCACAGGACCTCTCCTGCTGAGCCCAAGGGATGCCCAGAGAGCACCAAGCCCCTGAGGTCTGTCAGCAATTGGAGAACAGGCCTAGGCTCTGAGAAAGAGAGTGAGGGCCTCCCTGGTGGCCAAGGGGTTGAGCGCTGCACTGTGGGGCCTCCGCAGCCACTGCAGCACGAGTTCGATCCCCGCCAGGGAGGGGACCCACATGGCGCAGCAGACCTCTCCTGCCTCGCCCGCTGCTGCCCTCAGCAGTGTGTTTCAGTCGATCTGCCTGTTCTGCTCCCTGATCTGTCTCTGGTGAGTCCTCACACCACTACACCTCTAGGCTGGACCCCAATTCTTGTATGTACAATTACATAAAATCATAAGAGAGAGAGAGAGAAAGAGAGAGAGAGAGAGAATGACCGCTTCAAGCCTTAGCTGGGATCCCTTCTGCATCAGAGCTCCTTCCCTGCAGCCCCACCGAGGTGGAGGAGGCCAGGGGCTGTATATCCAGAGGCCTCCTCCTTCCCTTCCCTGCTCTTCCCCACGCTGCAGACTCTCCCTGCACTGCATTGCCGGAAGTGCAATTTGCAGTCTGTCCTGTCAACTGTTTCTGCACACGGCTGTCACTGTGTTCAAGATTTAACTGTCTGCGAATGGACTATTGACAGTTTCTCCAATCCCAGAGCCACAAAGATGTGTTCACCCAGAGCTCTCTGCCCTTATCACACTTTCTCTCCCACGTCCCCTGGCAGCAACTGGCTCTCCCGGTACTTACCTCACCTGGCACAATTATCTCCAACCCCTAAAAGGAACAACCTCTGCATGTCAGGGGTGAAATGAGATTTCTGTTCAAAGCCAGCAGCCTTTCTCTGAGGTGGTGTCATTCTCAGACAGAAAAATAATGTGCTGGTTCTTCTTCTAAGCGGTGTTGCAGGAGATAAAAGCCTGAATTTCTTGGAATAGTCCTTGCCCAGCAAACAGCTTCTAACTGGACAAAAGTGAGGAAGGAGCCAGCTGCTGCTTTCATGATTCCTTAAACCACCATCTACACTCAAATGTGTCTCAGGGTTTCATTATAATTGAAATTTGATCACCACTGCATTTTAGGAAAATTAGGAAAATAATGTGCTGGTTCTTCTTCTTTTTTTTTTCTTTTTTTTTTCTTTTTTTTTTATTAAAATATTTTAAAATTTACATATACTTACCATTAATTGTAATCCCCATGTATTCCCCATCACCATCTCACCAGTGCACCATCACCTCAGTCCCTCGTGTTCCCATCTTCCCTCAACATTTCCCCTCCCCTCCCCACCAGGTGTCCCCAGTCTGTCCTTGACTCCTCATTTTGGTTTCTGTGGTTCTTCTTCTAAGCGGTGTTGCAGGAGAGGGAGGCGAGGGCAGCTTTCTCCTCCTCATTCCACAGAAGGAAAAAGATGAATCTCAGAAAGATGCAGATTTCTAGGTAGCAACTGAACACATGCCCCACTTGCCTTAGACACTCTATTTCTACCTTAAGGCAAATTTCTTAACCTTCAAAGGCCTGAATAAAACACCTCTCCTTCTCTGCAGCTTTCCCTGTTCCGCGCTGCCCAGCCCTCCCCAGCTGTTAACTGACTTGACCCACACCAGGAGACAACCACTGTGTGTCACCGGCGGAGATTCCAGCCTGTCAGTGTGGCTGTGGCTCCCACGGCAAGGAGCTCGCTGTCTATAGAATGTCTAACCCCTAGGTTCCACAACGGAGCCAAGAAATAGCACCCCAATTCCACGAAAGAGCCAAGAACTAGCACCCCGCCATCCTGACCAAATGTCAAAGTTATTTAGAAATAAATTGGAGGATCTGGCAGAGGGTGGTCCAAATGTAGTATCTTTGATTACCGATAGAGGAGAATGTGGCTTTATGGACCAAAGGGGTCTGTGCACTGGAACCCCAAGTCAGCCAAGCCCCTGTCCACTACTGGCCAGCACAGTCCTTCCACAAGGCCCTGGATGGGCAGGCACCTCTCCAGAAGCTCATCACAGAGTTCCTGCTTCCTGCCAGGGAAGGGGCCCAGGAGACCAGGCAAGGCAGGACTAAGCAGAACACCCAGCATCCAGCACTCAGTCCCTCTTGCAGATATTTTCCTCAAGCATTTTACACCAGGAGCCAGACAGTGTCCTGAGGGTGAAACCTCTCCCCCAGGGAGCTCCTAATCTAGGGCTCAAACTCAGCACCACAGGGTGGAGACTTGCCCACGTCCACAGAAGCTAGCAGGGGCCCTTCTGCTTGGGTGTGGTGCCAACAAGGCATGGAGCAGGTTCTCGATGATTCTGGCAGATGGGGCAAGGAGTTCTGCAGCCTTCAGTGGCTTTTTCTGGCTTTTATTGCTCTTTACATCATTAGTGACCAGGTACATGGAAGGCAGGAGGTCCAGGAGACCTCCTAACCCCCGGTAAGCTCACTCTGGTCTCTTCCCTCTGCTCCGTCTCTCACTCTTCTGACATCCTCATGATGCCGTCCTTATACTCCCCGTGTCTCAGCCCAGGGCACCCACCTGCGCATGCCCACACCCTACTCGAGGTGCCGCCATCAGGCCTGTGTGCAGCACTGCAGGTGTCCATCAGCACACCAGTGGCGGGAGAGCAGAGAAGCCCGATCACTTTTCACTGACCCTGCATGGGTCCCCCTGCGCTGGCGCTGTGCCATGTCGCCACTGCCTCTGCTGCTTCCCTCCATACAGTGAGAAATTTGAGCACGCAGCCCACAGCCTGGGACTGGATGGCGCCCCAATATCACTCTTGACTGCTGCACGGCGTATGGACTGTCCCAGATGGCCAGAGGACAGGGCCAGAGCCCACAGCCCCGAGAGCTGGCTTGGCCTTCTTGTGCCTTGTGCTGCCTTAGTGGCAGCTACTCCATCCTCAAATCATCCATACCCTACATTACCATCAGTCAAAAAAAGGGGGGGGTGCTAATAACACTAATGATGACAGCTAGTACTAAGGAAGACCCCTGGTGTTCACACATGCCTTTTACAACCCCCATGGATGAGGAAACTTGTTCGGAGGGTGCTAGGTGCTGGCCCAAGGTCACACAGCCAGTGGTGATGTGGATTCAAACCGTGCTCTTAACTCTTGCAAAGTATCTTCTAAAATTTAACAAAGACAAAGCAAATCAAAGGTTACCCATTTGTTAATAAAGACATTCAGGGTTGTTTTCCTGGTGACTGATCTTATCTACCGTCTATACAAAGTGGTACAGAGGTACTCAAAGATGGCAAGAAACTCTCACCAGTGACAATATCACCAGTGACAATCAGAACAGAAGAGGCAGGGCCTCCCTGGTGTAACGGGTTGAGCGCCACACTGTGAAGCATCCACAGCACAGCAGCGTGAGTTTGGTCCCTGGCCAGGGAGGGGACCCACATGGCGCAGCAGACCTCTCCTGCCTGGCCCACCGCTCCTCCTCAGCAGTGTATTTCAGTAGATCTGCCTGTTCAGCTCCCCGCTCTGTCTCTGGTGAATCCTTTCACCCCTCACACCTCTGGTCTGTACTGCAGCCCTTGTACGTATGCATAAATAAATAAATCTTTAAAAAAACAAAACAGAAGAGGCAAACATTACATAGATCATTAATCTTACAAACAGCCCCCCACCCCCAGATTGTAAATTTCATCTATGGGCTATAAAAGCAATACAATATTAGTATACTTGTATCAACCTAGAATTGTCTAAAGCAGGACAACAAAGAAAAAGAGGAAGAGTGGAGGAGGGTACATGGAACTGCAACCCAGTCATGAGCATTTGTCTCCCTGAGCAGCTGAGACAAGAACAAGAACCTCTGTTTGGAAGACAGAACTTGCATGATGAGTCACCAGCGGCTGAGCTGTGGACTGTAAATTTTAAAAACCTGATAGTTTATCACAGTTTGCAAAGCATCCACACCATGGTACCCACCCTCGCAGTAGGCTTGGGACTGGATGATGAAGAACTCTTGACAACTTCTCTGTGCCAGAGACCGGCTGGGTGACCTCTGACAGCTATAAAGTGAGGGGCGGGGCCCACCTATGCAATGGCCTAGTGAGTATGCTTGCTACAGGGTCTTAAGCTCCCCTTCCTCCTCTATATTACACAATTATTTTCAGATATAACCATGCGGGAATCAGGGGTTAGCACCACCTCTTTGATTCTTCTTTAATTTAAGAAATAGTTTAAGAAGAAAGATTTTATCTTGAAAGACCAATCA
This sequence comes from Galemys pyrenaicus, assembly GCA_019455555.1. Classification (NCBI taxonomy): domain Eukaryota; kingdom Metazoa; phylum Chordata; class Mammalia; order Eulipotyphla; family Talpidae; genus Galemys; species Galemys pyrenaicus. The sequence continues at coordinate 9,682,668 of JAGFMF010011726.1, read as the reverse complement.
AATGCAGGCAAGATATGCCATGTATAAACTGAAAGTTGCAAAAAGATCACACCTTACTATTTACACCACTAGCCGTTTTAACTCTGAACTACAAATAACCGTTCCTAGAAGTCACACAGACTCTAAGCAATTCAAGTTTTTGTGTTTTTGCTCACAGGCAAGGAACCCTCCTTATTGACTCTCCATTGTTTGCAGCTGAGAGGGGAAGGAGAGCAGGGATTGCAGATAACCAGAACTGATCGCCCACAATTCCAGACTGCTAGAGCCTGGATCTGTGGGTGTCAGATGCTGACTGTGTAACTGGGAGCACTGCACTGGACCATAACATGTATTAAAGGATATGAAACAAAAGTGCACTAACTTGAAACTTACATATCTATTATTAAAATTGCAGCAATCCTTTAGAAATTCACAAGAAAGATGGGGGGGGGCCTATTTTAATCACTTACATAGTGCAGAAACATACGCACAATTTGTTAATAAAAAAACAGTCAATTTTTAATTTTACTCGAGTATTTTTAAAAATCATTTGAAAAATTCTCTACAATGTACCCTGTTATTCCTCTAGTCTAAGGCAGACCAGCTCACCCCAACCCTGTATTCTTGATATGCTGCTGCTTCAGGTTGTAACAGTTGATGCATTTGAGAGGATAGAAGAGTCCATGGTTTTAAAGAGTTACAATAGCAAAGCACTTGCCTTCTGGTTCAAGGGAGGAAAAAAAATAGACCACCAATCACAGTCAGCATTCAATGCCGGTATGCTTCATGCCAAGGGTATTGTTAAGTGCTTTATTGCACGATCTCTTCTTCTCTTCCAAATGGAGCCCCATGCAATGTGCTCTGTTCTTAGTTCTAGTTTACTGATAAGAGAGCTGAAGCTCAGAGAGGTAGAGAAACTTCTCCAAGGTCACACAGTAAGTGATAGAAAAGGCGTCTGGGATCAGCAGACTGGCACTTGACCTTTAAGTTCTACTGCCTTCTGTGTGTCCACATGCCACATGCCCACTAACAGAAGACAGTCTATACAGGAGTGTAGCGGCCACTTGGGAGCGTCTCTTTAGGGCCTGAAACCGTAAATATCCTACCATAGCTACTCTTCACAACAGCCCTGCAAGGAAGGCATTCAGCATCCTTTCACCTAGCAGGAGAATGACATTCAGCAAGGTTAATTGTCTTTGGGTTAGAATCAGTAGGATGCAGTTGATATTCAAACTTTCAGTTGGTTTGTTTTCTGTAGGTACTTTTGTTGTTATTTCACACTCCCTGCCTAAGACACCCACTGCTATATGGTATACTGAGGAGAAATCTTTGGTGCACACTTGATGTGTGAAAATCACTATCTATGCATAAGAATGAGATGCTGTCAGTCTCATCAGAGAGCTAGGTACTTGACTCCCCGGCCTGCCTGTGTCCAGGATGGCACAGTCTAGGCTAATGAAATGTTAAGGGGAATTCTGCTGGTGCTGGTGGGTGGGCTTTTAGAAGACCTTTGCTCTCCTGATAAAAGGAACCAGCTCAGCTGTCAAGGAGCTTCTGTCATTCTTCCTTTCTTGAGCACTGATGGCAACACTGGATCTGCAGCAGCAATCTCGTAACCATGAGGTGCAAGCCAAAGGCATCACGGAGATGGCTCCCCTAATATCACAGAGCTGCTGAACCCATACTAACAACCACCTCCCTCTGTCCTTCCTATGAGAGAAGAGTTCATATTTAAGCGACTCTTAATTGGATATTTAATTACTAGCAGCCAAATATCACCCTAGTTGACACAGTAAGAGGACTCAGTTTCCTTATACCTGAGCTAAGCTTTTGATTCCTATGCCAATTTAATTTATTTTTCCTTGTCTTCTTAAGACAGTAGCACCAATCAATTTAAGCTACCTTGATGCTGTGAATAGGGGACTCCAGGTACCTGCCATGCTCAGTTCCTTCTGAGAACAAACATGAGCAGTTCTTCACAAATAACAGCTGTGGTCTGTGCTAGGTGATGTAATTCTCTGGTCAAAACTAAGTTGACTTTGATACTTGAAACTCAACGAATCAGCTACCTATAGGGTAGTGCGTGGCCTGTAAGGTAGTTTGGCATGAAAATTCCAACTGGTAGTATAAATGTGTTGTAGTATAAATAGGGGCTGACAGATTCACCTATGAGACAGAAGTTGAGTGATTCGGGATGAAGACAGAAGCTAGAAGGTGAGCCAAAATATAAATAATCACGCAATGAAGTAACAGATGAACTCAAAAATAGGTGGAAGCCGAGAGACGGGAAGAAGAAAAAGTCGTACGTAACAGCCGCACCTTGTCCATAGCACAGCCTTTACGTGGAAGCCACCAGTGACTGCTTCTCAGGAAATGATAAAAGGCCACGCACCTCCTCTATTGACCCACCAGAGTTCTGCGCAGCCGCAGAAGCTGCTGTGGCTCTCCCCTGACCGCCGGCCGTGCCCTGTGGCTGGTGGATCCAGCCCTCCCACCCAGATGCTTGTGCCAGGCCCCAGGCCAACCCTTTGGTCCAAGGAGTCCACAGCATCTCACCGGCATGTTAGCAGGTCACGGTCGCAGGTCACGGTCATCTTCCCCTCCTGCATCCTCACACCTGAGGATGTCCAGAGATGACAGGCAGATGTCCTGGGGGCCCCAGGCAGCCCTAACAGTTGTTTTCTTTAGCACATGCAATTTAAGATGGACATTTCAATGCCTCCCGATGGGGTGTGTGTTCTTCTGCTATGTCACAGTCCCTCGCGCTCTCTTATCCCAGTACCTGCCCTACCTTGGGCATCTGTATCATCTGCTTGGCCCAGAAGGCCTGTGAGTTGCAGCTTTTGGCAGATAATTGCAGAGGCTGCCCAGAAGCAGGACAAGGACAACAACGTGGCTGATTTCCTGGCAGCTGCAAACACACGCCCTCAAGGCAGGACGAGCAGCTGCTCCTCCACCAGGTCCTGCACTGAAAAGACGGAGAGAAAGAGAAAGAGGGTGTGGGGAGAGACTGACTGTTGCCACCCCCAGGACACAGAGCTTCCATTTTTGTCACTGCATCATCTGCTTGCTCCCCACCGCACAGTGCCTGCCACTCAGAACTCCTGTTGCCACCTCTGATCGCATCCAGGGCCACTTGTCTGCTGCTTTCTTCCTCCTTCGGCATGGCGGACTCGTGGGTATTCCAGCACTTGACCTTTCTGCTCATCACCAGTTAGTGAGCACTCTTCCTTCCGCCCGGCAAGCTGCAGATCCCAGCACAACGGTCTCTGGGATGCTGGCGCGGGCAATTGGCATGTCTGTACTGGGTTGTAATGGGCTGTGCTGTAGCAACCATCAGCTCTGTTTTCTTGAGTCCAGAGGGACTTGGGGTTCTACAAACCAGAAGGATCCAGAAAAAGGGGCTTGTGCCAAGATGTGGCTGATCCAGTACCAAAAATAACAGCCCATGGAAAGAGTTCTGTGGACTGGTAACTGAGATGTTAAGTTCTCCAACACCAGAAAAAGGGTACAAAGAACTCCTTTTTAATGTGTCAGCTTCTTTGTGCAGAAGAGGAAGCCCCAGGAAAAGGTGGGTGATGGTGCAGGATGTGGTGTACACACAGAACAGTGTACATGTCCATGTGCATGCGTATGTGCACGTGTGTGCATGAGTGTGTGGCGGAACTAGCCCTGGGAGCTACAGGAAAGTTAAATAAGAAGGAATTCTGGAGGGCTTTGAAAGGTCAATGAACAAACCTGGAATCTTTGCAGAAATGTTTACATCATGGAAGGAGAGAGAAATTTGGGTTCAGGTACCCATCCAGGTGCTGATAGAAATACAAAGAAGTGGAGAGGAAATTGTACTAGGATATTTTGATGGCATCACTCACAAGCCTGGATAATTGGCCCAATTTGAAGGGCTAAATGGAGGAACAGCCAACGTTGATGACAAAGTTTCCAGTTTGGGCATGTTGGCACCAACCACAGAATGGAAAGGTTGAGAGCTGAGAGGAAATAATGAATTCTGCTTTAAAGATGACATTTCAGGGCCTCCCTGGTGGCTCAAGGAGTTAAGCACCGCACTACGAAGCATTTGCAGCCTCTGCAGCACAAGTTCAATCCCCAGCCAGGGAGGGACCCACATGGCGCAGCAGACCTCTCCTGCCTCTCCCGCTGCTCCCCTCAGCAGTGTGTTTCAGTCCATCTGCCTGTCCTGCGCCCCACTCTGTCTCTGGGGAATCCTCTCACCCCCACATCTCCGGCCTGTACCCCAGCTCTTGTATGCTAAACAATGACATTTCCATTCTTCAGAAAGAAACCTTCCTTCCTCATTTAGTAACTTGGCTGCCTGTGTGGTTCCCAGGGCAGATTTGCATCTGGACTGCAATGAGGAAGCCTGGAGGCAAAGGCGGTCTCTCTCTTGCCCACATCCTTGTGTTTCTTCACCAACAGGACAACAGAACCAGAAGCTTCAACTAGACATCAAATGGCTGCTGGTCTCTCAACGCAGGACTCTGGCCAGAATGAGACAGATATAAACCTGTTAGTCCAAGAGAAGAGCTCAGATGAGACTTCAGAGGAAAACACACATTCTTCCGCTGACAAGTATGTACCAACCAAAGTTGGCCCCATCAGCATACTGGCAGAGAGCCACGCTGTTCAGTGGAAACTGACCCATCACAAGAAAAAAGCGAAGGGCAGATGGTCACTCCACATTCCTTCCATCGACCACATTCCTGCCCTCTGTACTCAGACAGCCTTAAAGATCAGCAGCCCTTGAGTGGCACCAAGTTGCAAGGCTTCAACAAAGGCAATTGTTCCGAGGCTCTTCAAACTTTGGCTGGCAGTTTGGAAACGATTCTGGATTCCAAGGACCTACATGGGGGCTCCCGGCGGGCACTCCCTGCCCTTCAACTGACTTTGACTTTCACAGCACAGTCATGCACTCGAGTTTCAGACTGGCTGTGGACTCTGGAACACCGATCATCAGCTGACTGCTGGACGGCGTGATCGTGAATACAGCACGGAAACCTCACGACAAGTAAACCTCTTAGTTCATTGGAGACGTCTGACTTCTGTTTTCAGGCATTCTGGAAACCTGGGGCGGGGGGGGGGTGTCCAATGGTATGTGGTACAGTGAGCTCAATGGACAGACCCCCCTGTCTGACCGTGGTGGAGGCCTCAGCTCCTCACCACATGGGCCCCTCTAGAACTGCTTGGATGACCTCAGCACAAAGCGGCTGGCTTGCCTCAGAGCGATCAATCCAAGAAACCAGCAGAAGCTGCCCTGCCCGTGTGAGTTCAGCAGACGCATACCACCAATGCCGTGCATTCTACGGTTATGTAAGGGAGCCCTGACTCACGCGGGCGGGGACGCTGCAAGGGCATGCTACAAGGGAGCAAGCGTCATTGAGGGCATGCAGAGTGCCTAATGAGCTGGAAGCTGCCGGTGACATCATTATTAACTGCTCCCCACACGCACACCCGTTCCTCCCCATCCCTCTTCCTTTGCTCTACTTGGCCAACCATTGCTTTTCTGCTCTCAGATGCAGCAGCCGGCCGGCCCCACGGTGGTCTCAGAGGGCAGCACATCACAGCTCATAAGGGTGACTCAGATGCCTTGAAGATGCGCTTGGAGACTTGGCCTCTTGCTTCCCTCATTTGTGTAACGACATGCTCACGGCTTCTTGATGCTGCTGCTGCTGCTGCTGTAAACACCAGTCAGCCACGAGCTGCGGGACATGGGCGGTCACTGCCGCAGGGAAGACGCTGGCTTGCATTTGTGGTCCAGTTCTGCTAGGCAGGGAGTCAGTTATCCAGGTGACCCTGCAATCATCGCAGAGACTGTGCTAGAAATGGAAATGTGCCGTTAAAGAGCAACTGAATAAGTGTGCCATCTGTCAGGAGGGGCTTATCAGCGGCAGTCCCGAGCCCCTGGTTCATTGCATGCCACTGTCCCGTGCCTGTCTCGAGGTCATTGCACAGATGCCCACTGGCACTGGTGACACCCAGGCTGGCTAGCGATAGGATGGGGGAGGGCACCTCAGTGGCAGAAACTACCGGCCAATCCCGGTACTCCTCACCTTCCACAACAAGGGAACCCCTACGCATTACTGGGAACAAGGCGCCCACAATTAAAACGACACTGATCAGACTCCTTGCACACAGTTCTGGCCAGTGGAACAGAGTGGAGGTCATGTAGGCAACATTTACATTATGCCTTTCTTCTCTAACTCCTTCCCATCTCCTGTGACACCAATGAAATGAGCTTTTAGCTATGAATTTAATGTAGTATATACACATTAATTCTCACTGATGCACATTTGAGATGTGTGACTATACTGAGAGATGTTACTTAAATTTAAAGAAGAAATAGGGCCTCCCTGGTGGCGCAGTGGGTTAAGCAACACACTATGAAGCAAACCACAGCCACTGCAGCACGAGTTCGATCCCTGCCACCAGCCAGGGAGGGGATCCACAAGGTGCAGCAGACCTCTCCTGCCTCGCCCACTGCTCCCCTCAGCAGTGTGTTTCAGTCAGTCTGCCTGTTCTGCTCCCCGCTCTGTCTCTCGTGAATCCTGTTACCTCCCTGGATTCTGGCCTGTACCCCAGCTCTTGTATGCATAAATAAATCTTTAAAAAAAATAAAGAAAGAAGAAATGACCAGAGCTTCCAGAGTCATTTCGGACCACAAGGTAAACTCGGAAATGGACGCCACTTGTGGGAAGCAAAGAGGTAAAAGAAACCTGCATCCCCGGCACCGTACAGCTCCCTTCTAACTCAGGGCCTCCTGCCTCTAGATTTCTTGAACACTGAGATATAAACTTTGGCTTTTTAAAAAAGCCATGCTTACCTTGTTACAACAAAGCTAGCCCTAACCAGCAGCGTTTCCCATTGCAATGACCATTATTTCGACTCTTGCACCTCATGTGCCACCAGTGCATGCGTTCATCTGCTGCAGGGAAGTCTGTAGAAATGGGCCCAGAAGGGGAAGAGGAAACATCATTTCTATTTTCATGCAAATTTTATTGAGGTCTACCTACTGTAGGCCTGGCCTTTGAGGGGGTTCAGAGAGGGGTTCAGAGAGGAATGGCCCTCGTCCCCTGAGCTCAACCGGCAGTTATACAGACTGGGTTGTGAGTTTTGCTTCCATCTTGGGTCCCGTGTGGCCTTCACTTTGTTTGCTCACACATACATTTGTTTGTTCATGCAGCAAATATTCTCAAGAACTTCTACGGGTCAGGCATTGTGCCAGGTGCTGGAATCAGAATGATGGGCTGAAACAGATGGGGTACATGTCCTTGTAAAGTTAGTGGGTTCCTATGCCTTCAAAAAATAAAATGTGGGACCTCCTTGCTGGTGCGAGGGGTGGAGATGCAGCACTGTGAAAAGCATCTACAGCCGCTGCAGCACGAGTTCGATCCCCAGCCAGGGAGGGGAGCCACTTGGCACAGCAGACCTCTCCTGCCTCGCCCGCTGCTCCCCTCAGCAGTGTGTTTCGGTCGATCTAACTGTGCTGCTCCCCATTCTGTCTCTGCTGAATCCTCTCACCTCCTGCAACTCTGACCTGTACCCCAGTTCTTATATGTATGGATAAATAAGTCTTTAAAAAAGAATAAAATTGTGATAACTTTTTTTGTTTATGTCAAGTGTGATATATATTTCATAGACAAAGAAGAAAATATCACATATATTTCAGGCGAAAATCTATTCACATGTTGTTATTTTAACCTATATAGTCTTTTGTCTTGGTAAAGGTACACTTGAATTTTTTATATTAGGATTACTTTATTTGGAGACTTATCTTTTTCACTTAATATCATATTGTGAACACTTCCCCATGACGACAAATATATTCCCCCACCAACATTTTTAGGGACAATGATGTATTCCATGAATGAATCTGATTTATTTATGTAATCCCACTGTTGGACATGAAAGCATGTCTCAACTTTCACTATTATAAACGACTATAGTGAATATTCACATTGCTAATCATTTTGTATATTTTCAATTTTTTTCCTTGGGGAAAAATACTTAAAAGTAGAATTGCTAGGCCAAAATATATAAAATTCTCAGAGATTTGAGATAAATCAAATTTATCTTTAAACAGACAGCTTTAATCTCTCCAGCAGGCCAGAATTTCCACTGAATTTTTTTTTTTTTAATATAAAGACATTGTCAGGACTCCCCTATTCAGTGACTCATTTACACCTTAGCATGAATTATTTTTCAGACAGTTTCTCTCCCAGAGGAGAGTACAGAGTTCCCAGAATAGGAGTCTGGCAAAGGACACAGAAAGATGGGCCAGGCCTGGTAGCTGCAGCCCTGGAAAGAGTCCTGCTCTAAGATGACTCCTGCACAGCCCCTTCTCCATCTTCACCTTCTCTCCCTTTTCCCATGAAGGATAGGCCTCCCCCAGATGTTCAGAATAGCTGTCACTGAGGCATGTCACTTTGGCATTTGGGTTATTTTGAGCTAAGTCATTGCAGGCCCTGAAAGTCCGTACAGAAAATTTTATCACTCTCTTAGCTATGTATAAGAACCAAAATTGGGGGTATTACCCAGAATTGGAATTTTTGTTAGAGAAACCCATCTATATGGTCAGGCAAACATCTAATTATAGCACATCTGGGCTTTGTCATATGACCCACCTAGCCCTCAGTTGAGTCCCTCTTCTCCCGCCTTAGAGCCCCACACTCCGATCCCACTGTTCAGGACCTATACCCCCATTTTGCCCCATCTGCTTTAGAATTTACATCCATATAGAGTCTTCATAATACACAATTAAATTTGTTAAATGGGTCCTACTGACCCATTGATGTTAATTTGACTACTCTACCAGCACAAATAACCCAGAAGGGGAGAAGGCAATTTCCTCTCCTCAACACCTACTTGTCCTCATTCTTTATTTTCTGATTATTAGTCTCCAAAACGAAAAGAGCTATACTGAATTTTTTATAGAAAAGTATCAAGTAATAGAAGCTCTTTGAAGAAATACAGAAGAGAAAGAAAAAATGTAAAATCGCCCCCAAATTTTGTTACTGTTAACATGTAGGTGAACATCCATCTAGATCTCTCTCTGCAAACACAACAGCTCTAATGTACAACTGGCTCTATAACAGATTCATGAAGTGGGCAAGATTTTCTTCATTTTTTTTGAGGTTTCATTAATATGCTATATTCCTTTAGGTGCTAACAATGATTTGACACGTGTGTATTTTCAGAATGATCGCATTATCCCTCTTCCATAATTATGGAAACTTTAGTGTTAAAAATGTGTTTGAACTTGAGTTTCTTCCTCCAACGACAGCTGCTGATTTTGACTACCGCATGATTTCTAGAACTTGCCTTCCTCTTTCTTTATATATATTTGCATAAATGAAGTCCTCTCTACTGGGGCTTTATTTCCTGCTTTTCTTTTCAAAAATTGCAGTAGGCATCTTCACAAAGATGTTTTAGTCATGGATTATGAAATTTAAATCTTCAGCAACTGCTCAGTGCTTCTGAACCTGAACCTTGGGTCCACTGAACTATGGGCCATTTCCTTCACCTGTAAAATGAAGATTAGAATACCTAACCTGAAGACTGGCGTTGGGCATTGACTCAGACAGTGCATGGAAGGCACCCGTCACATTGTCATTACTCATAAATGTCAGCTCTTATTCTCTTCCCAGGTAAGAAATGTAAGAAATTCCCAGGAATGGCTCTATACCATTCGCATGGCAGTTCATTATTCTATCATAGGCATGTAGTATGATTGATTTTACAGACTTCAAATAATGTCTTGATAGATATTACATTGTCTCCATTCTCCAATCTGTTACTAATGTGCATGCCCACACTTCCACCTTTGCACAACTGTCCAATTGCTCCTCAGGATAAATTCCTAGAAGTGCAATTTATAGGCTTCAGGTCAGAAATATATCCTCCAGATGGTTTGTACTGATTTCTTTCAAGAGGAAATTTATGAACAGTGCAGAAGGTGGGAGCAGAAAAGTCTCCACTCCAGCATCTATTTCCACCTTCCCTGTCAGCTATGAGAGGCAAGTCACTTTCTAGGGACTGCCATCGTCCAATGAACTCTGTTCAAACTCTCAGATTAAAAAACACAACTGCTTGGTGCCATAGGCAGGCGCCCCACACCTTCTGTTACAAAGGGTAAAGGCAAAGGTGTCATAATTCAGTCAAAAGGAAAATAAAAATAGCTGAACCCCAGTTCTGCTATTCTCATACATGAAAGCCATGGGTGTGTGCATTTAAACTATAAGGGATGTCCACACATTAGCACACACCGATTTAGATATTTATATAGGGGTGAATATTCGTCTAAGGGACTCACACACACACACACACACACACATTTATAAGACATATGTGACCAAAGTTTAAAGCAGAAAAATCTAACCCCTTCATCTTAAGGCTCAGACTGACATTCTCTGCAGAAGTATTAACTGCTTTTTCATGTTCACAAAAACTCTGAAATACAGGACCTCTCTCATAATGCAAGGGGGTAAGCACCACATTATGAACCATCCACAGCCACTGCGACATGAGTTCGGTCCCTGGCCAGGGAGGGGACCCACATGGCGCAGCAGACCTCTCCTGCCTCGCCCCCTGCTCCCCTCAGCATTGGATTTCAGTTAGTCTGCCTGTTCTGCTCCACACTCTATCTCTGGTGTATCCTCTCCCGCCCCACACCTGTACCCCAGTTCTTGTATGCATAAATAAATCTTTAAAAATAACCAAAACTCTGAAATATTAAATATTTGACATACCAGTTGTTGTGGAGCAATCCAACACAAGGTAGGCAGGGGGCTGGCAGTCACCAAGCCCCTCAGCTCCCAGTGAATCTTTGAGCTTTCTTTCCTCTGGGCTCTCTCTGGCATTCTCTCGTGGTCTGGCCACTCCTGTAGTCATGCCCTCTTAGCGCCCCGGCCTCCAGGCCCAGGTGTGCACAGGTACGCATGCCCACAGCATACTCCAGGTGTCCACCATCAGGCCTGCAGGCCCTGAGCCCACGCTCCCAAGTGCCCTTGGCATTAACGTCATCAAGGCCGCAGGTGAAAACCACAAAGACTAGTGGCATAAAAAGCCGGATTAACTCACTTACCCAACACTGATTTCCACAGACATTGCTTATCTATTCTGACCTTAAAGAGAGCGTGCTGAGAGCTGCAGCAGGAGCAGTGGGGAACCAGGAAGGCATTTTATACCCGATCAGAACTTGAATCCTGGCAGGTGATTTCCAGGTCAAGTGCACTCGCAACTCTCTAACAGGAATAAAGAAAAACCAAACAGGAATAAAGAAATTCAGCTTTGACTGTTTTAAATTTCATATCCATACGAAAGCTATAAAGAGGTTGCAATGATTTTAAAGATTTAGTTTTACTCTAAATGTCTTAAGAACAGGAGCCGACCGTGACTCAACTCGGGATGATGAAGCTATTATCAGTTGTCTGTTCTACCTGCCTCCAGCAAGGCTGGGCACTTCCCAAAAATATGTTCCCTGGAGTTTTGCAGTTTGGAGTCAAGCCCGTGGGACACTGTCTCACAGTTAAGTAGACCAAGCAATTAGGAAGAGGAAAGCATACTTGTTCTCTCTCTCTCTCTCTCTCCTCACCTCTCACCTCTCTCCTTTCTCCTTCTCTCTCTTCTCCTCTCTCCTCTCCTCCCCTCCTCTGCCCCCTCTCCTCTTTCCTCTCTCTCTTTTCCCTCTTCCTTTCCCCTCCCCTCCCCTCCCCTCACCACTCCTCCCCTCCCCTCTCCTCTCCACTCCTCTCTCTGCCCTGCAGTTTGTGTCAATTCTAATTAAACAGGTTATTAGTCAAGTCACCTGCCCTCCAGCCAAATGGTCACAAGGGGATAAGGCGGGAAGTACATATTATTTTCACTTTTCAACACATGGAAAATTTCAGAAACGCAATTGAAACTGTAGTGGAAGCCACACCATCCCTAATATTCACCAGATTCAGAGTGTTCAGGCATCATGTGAAAAGAGCAATGTGTCAGGCAACCCGTGCTGTCAGACTGACCAGCTGAGGTCATGCTGACCGGCTCCAGCTGAGAGCGAGGGCACTGGACCCTGAGCTCCTCTTCCAATGAACATAACAACAAACACGCTTTACTTCGGACCCATGGAGTTGCCATTCTAAGAATCTACTGAAACAACAAGAAAATATTTCGGAAATAAATAATGCCAGGTGTTCATTACTGCTGGCTTATTTGGGTTGCTTGAGAAGACAGAGAGGGGAGGGCAAAGACTGGGTTTATTCAGCTAGAGGCTCCCACGGTCCTGAGCAGACACATGGGGTCATTCTCTTCCATGCAAACCAGTCGACACTTCATTTCTGCCTGAGTCTTGCTCCAGCTTCTAAATAACCTCAAGGGAAGGAGATTCTGTCCCACCCAGGTAATCCGTTCCCCAGTTCAGAAATCCTCATTATCCAGGCGTTCTTTCGATGTCTAGCTGCAGCTCCTTGGTCTGCTACATAAATTAATTGCCTCTTATTTTGATCTCAGAGGAGATAAAGATTATCTCCTTCACCTTGGTCTGACCTTGAAGATTGTTTCGATTCTTCCCCTGCTGCAGTGTTTTCTTCTTTCTCTCTCAACTGAAGAAAAAGCAAGAATTTATTTTATATGCCATTAAGAGGAATGTCAAGAATTTATCTTACAGGCAGATCAAAAGATAATCCTGCAAGAAAGGAAGATTCAGAATGAAGCTGGAGACAGGCTCCCAAATGAGGGGGATATTTACATGCAATAGAGTGGCATGTCTGTGCCTGGAGCTGATCACAGCACACCCAGTCAGTGCGTGGGGAAGAACACCAGGGGAGGCAGAGAAAGGGAACCGTTTTATTCAGTTATTCGCAGACCCCAGACTGAGTCATAGAGTCACAGGACCGGGGCGCTACACAGTTCCTCACCACTGCTCCAGCAAAGTTAGGGTCTGGCAGTGCTCGGTTTTCCAGAATCTTCCTTTTAAAGACTTGAGAATGCTCCGAAGAGATTATCAGACAGGGGCACATACTGCCACCACCTATATTCTACAGAAAGGGAAGTTCAAATAAAATCTTGCTTTTTGCATGTTGCAGTGTCAGCAAGGCACGGGGCAGGTTATCTGTGGATCCGGCAGACGGGTCAGGGAGGAGTCCTGGAGCCTGCGGTGGCTTTTTCTGGCTTTTATTGCATCATTATATCAGAGGTGACTGGGTACACAGCAGGCAGGAGGCCGGGGGACCAGGAGGCTGGCAGGCCTCCTAGCCCCAGCGCATCTTCACTCTCTGGGCTGCTGCTACTTACTCTTCTCTCTTACCTCTTTTTCTGCTCTCCTGTTTTCACTCTGCTTATGCCCTCCTTCCTCTCTGCTTCTACTGGTACCTTGTGATGCCACCCTTATATGCCCGTGTCTCAGCCCAGGTGCGCCTACTTGCACCTGCCCGCACCCTACTTGAGGTGCCGCCATCAGGCCTGCGTGCAGCACTGCAGGTGTCCATCAGCACACTAGTGGCGGGAGGGCGGAGAAGCCTGACAATTTTCTCTGACCCTACACAAGTTCATAATGAATGCTTTACCAAACCCAGGTGTGTTTCAGCGGCAGTAAACTAAAACATTGAAATAGGTTCCAACACAGATTTCTACAGTGAGGTTTTCATTTTTTGCTTTCTACTTGTAGGGCAAATGAAAGTGGTCAGGCTCTTCCCTCCCGCCACTGGTGTGCTGATGGACCCCTGCGGTCCTGCGCGCAGGCCTGATGGCGGCACCTGAAGTGGGGTGTGGGCATGCGCAGGTGGGCGCCCTGGGCTGAGACACAGGGTGTAGAAGGATGGTGTTATGAGGACACCAGGGAAGAGAACAGAGGGTGAAGATGTGCTGGGGGCTAGGAGGCCAGCCAGCCTCCTGGCCCCCCTCCCCACCCCGGCACCCCTGCCTGCCGTGTCCCTGGTCACTAATGATGGACAGAGCAATAAAGCCTGAAAAAGTCACCGGGGGCTCCAGGACGCCTCCTTGACCCACCTGCTGGCATCATGGAGAAACTGCCCCATGCCCTGCTGGCACCGCACTGCTACAAAAGGGCAGCTTTCCAGAAGGTGCATCATTTCGAGTCTAGTATAATCAGCCATGAGGCAGGGGAGGGACGCTGCCGCTCTCAAAGCCTAAGTGGGCTTATATCAAACGACTTCTAACCGTCGCAGTCCCGCTGACCTGCACTTGCTGCGGCAGCAATGCTTTCCCCGTGGTCATCACGTGAGGCTGTGTCTCCAAGCCCGGGGTGACCTGCACCGTCTTGGGATGCAACTCACCTTCGGCTGTGCCAGCCTTTCAGCCTTCGGGCATCAGCTCCTGGCACGAGGCCTTCACGTCACATTAGTGGGGCCTGGCACGAGAGTACAACTTGAAGCCCACAGCACTCAGCCTGCTCCATCTCTCTTCCCACCCGTGGCTCCATCTTGTACTAAAAGGAGCTTTGGGGCCTCCCTGGTGACTCAAGGGGTTAAGTACTGCTTTATGAGGCAAACCGCAGCCACTGAAGCATGAGTTGGATCCTGGCCAGGGAGGGGACCCACATGGCGCAGCAGACCTCTCCTGCCTCGCCCACTGCTGCCCTCAGCAGTGTGTTTCAGTCAGTCTGCCTGTTCTGCTCCCCACTCTGTCTCTGGTGAATGCTCTCACTGCCCTGGACTCTGGCCTGTGTCCCAGATCTTGTATGCATAAATAAATAAATAAATCTTTAAAAATAAATAAATAAATCTTTAAAAAAATAAATAAAAGGAGCTTTACACTCAGATTCCACCCACACCCCTGAAAAGGCTGCCCTCAGCCACTGCTCAGACCAACTTGGGAGCTGTGTGGGACAGCAGCCCTCCCACCCTCGGGAGAGTGGATCCAGGGAGAAGATCCTGCAGAGCTTGGATGTCAGCCTCTGACCACGTGGACCTGGGTAGGCTGAGATTCTGGGTGAGCAGCATCTGGAAGATGGGCAGGACCTGGGCTCTAGCCATGTGCCTCCTTGCCCCGTGGAGGGGGCACAGGGCCGAGGGTTCAGGAGCAGGGCCTTCCTGCTGCCGGCTGGAGCAAGCTGCTTGAGCTGTCTCTGCCTCCGAGTCCCCGGCTGCTGCGGGCATGACTAGCACCTCACTGGCCGTGGTGAGACCTATCGGGGAGTCCGTGTAAAGTACTTGAGTGGTGAGAGCTCTCTAGCAAGCTCAGTGAATGACACCCCCAGGATGTTGCTTTCACACTCCTTCCTTATAACCACAGATCCACGTTCCAAGAAGGGAACTACCCATCTGACAGCCACCTGCCCCTGCAGTCCCTCTAAGCGCTTACACAGTACTTACCACCATGCACATAGGCCCGAGAAGCGTGTTCCAGGTCAGCGCTGTCTGCCAGAAAGAGGGTGCAAGTCAGAAAGAAGTGGCAAATAACCTATCTGCTACATTTGCAAAAGGAACAAGAAACAGATGGAATTAATTTTATAATATCTTTTGGGTTTTTTTAAAATATGTATTTATTTATGCATACAAGAGCTGGGGCACAGGCCAGAGTCCAGGGAGCAGAGTCACCAGAGACAGAGCGGGGAGCAGAACAGGCAGATGGACTGAAACACACTGCTGAGGGGAGCAGCGGGCGAGGCAGGAGAGGTCTGCTG
>JAGFMF010011726.1:9652215-9666386 GCA_019455555.1 Galemys pyrenaicus | reverse complement strand
GGGGAGCAGAACAGGCAGATCCACTGAAACACACTGCTGAGGGGAGCAGCGGGCCAGGCAGGAGAGGTCTGCTGCGCCATGTGGGTCCCCTCCCTGGCCAGGGATCGAACTCGCGCTGCAGTGGCTGCAGACGCTTCATAGTGCGGTATTTAACTCCTTGTGCCACCAGGGAGGCTCCGAAAGTACAAAATCTTTAGTAGCAGTGCTTCTGGTGTCTGAAGGATTGCAAACACCATCAATTTCTTTTTACATGATAGTCAGCATTTTTTAACTCTAGAAAGTAATCTTAATGTACAAATCTAGTACATTAAGTAATGTACAATCCCTGCATTCACCCAGCTTCTTTTTTGCAAAGAAAGTTTCCTGGGTGAGGCATAAGTGTAATATTAAATCATTGAGAGTCCAACTTGATAACTTTCTCCCCACGGTTTCGAAATACTGTGTATTTAGTATAATAATGAAGTGGAGAGAGATGGGAGTCATTTTTTATTATGCAAATCATGAACACTGAAAAGGATAACTTTTTGGTATTTGACTTCCTTCTAGAATTTGTGGAGCCGGGGGCCAGCGGGTGTATGTTGTGCCTGTGCTTCTATTTTCTTTTTAATTTTGATCTTTTATATTTATTTTCTCACATCACTGTTCATTTTGGGACAGTATGTGATTTCTCCCTGCAGGAATATTCCCTGTATTTCCGCCATCACCATAAGACCCCTGATCTATCAGCACAGTGCCTCCTGCGCTTCCCTCTTCCAGCTATAGTTTTCTTGCTCAAGGAGTGGGGAGAGGCAGGAGAGGAGAGACAGAGGCGCAGCAGACCCACAGCAGACAGCACAGCGCGCCCGCTCAGAGCATGCCCAGTGTGCCAAGTGTTAAATGGTGAATGGAACACGCAAAATGTGTTTCTGCAAAAAGTTTTGTCCTGGGTCTCCCTGGTGGCGCAAGGGTTTGAGCGTCGCGCTATGGGCTTCCATAGCCACTGCAGCGCAAGTTTGATCCCCGGCCAGGGAGGGGATCCACATGGCGCAGCAAACCTATCCTGTCTCTCCCGCTGCTGCCCTTAGCAGTGTGTTTTAGTCCATCTGCCTGTTCTGCTCCCCACTCTGTCTCTGCTGAATTCTCTCACCGCCTCCCACCCCACCCCTGCACCTCTGGCCTGTACCCCAGTGCTTGTATGCATAAATAAATCTTTAAGAAAAAAGAGAAAGTTTTGTCCCAGCTTAAAGCAGAGAGTTAAAAAGATGATGAGAGAGGCAGAAGATAAGCAGGGAAACAGGCGAAAAGAGGACCTTGAGGGCCTCCCTGGTGGCGCAGTGGGTTGGGCAACGCACTATGAAGCAAACAGCAGCCACTGCAGCACGAGTTCAATCCCTGCTGCCGGCCAGGGAGGGGATCCACATGGCGCAGCAGACCTCTCCTGCTGTGCCCGCTGCTCCTCTCAGCAGTGTACTTCTGTTGATCTGCCTGTTGTGCTCCCTGCTCTCTGTGGTGGGTCCTCTCACCTCCCCACACCTCTGGCCTGTACCCCAGTGCTTGTATGCATAAATAAATCAATCTTTAAAAAAAAAAAAAAAAAAAGAGGACCTTGAAAGGCAGCTTTGGGGAAGAACTCCTGAGGCTAGGGAAACAGCTGCAGGAGGCCCCAGCCCCAGCCCAGATAGCCGCTTTTCCTCCTGGATCCTCTGTCCGTCCTCACTGGAAATGACAGTCCTTCTGCCAAAAGAAAAAAGAAATCCCGTTTTAAGAACAAATCTTAGGCAGCAATCAAAAAAGATAAACTCATGCAATTCGCAGCAGCCTGGATGGAGCTCGAAGGGATTTTGCTCAGGGAAATAAGCCAGGAAGAGAAAGAAAAATATCAGATGGTGTCACTTATAGGAAGAATATAGAGGAAACAAATAAGGGACTAAGGGGGAAAAATTAATTGTAATACATTAAAAATCAAAATCAACAGACAACTATAAGTCTGGGACATTCCCCCAGGGGAGGAGGAGGGTGAAGGAACAAAATGGGTGGGAAGAGCACAGGGCTATGGTGATGGTGCACGGGGAACTGGTGGTGGGAATTTCAGAGGAACTACACCTGAGAGGGGAAAGTATACACTGTAAAATGAAAATTTAAAAAAAGTATCAAAAATATATTATATAGATAATATATTTTATTTGCTATATATATTATATAACATGTATTATATACATTCTATACATTCTATATTATATGTCTAAATACAAATAATATACATAACGTATATATAAAATAACAAATCAACTTGACAGCAGGCGGCCTTTCTATTTCACTGGCTTGTCTGAGCACGACTGCCACGAGAGGCACTTTAACAGACATTAGCCTACTGCTTACAGCTGGCCGCCTCCCGCTGACTGCAGGGCTGGAGCTGGATGCACACGTGACCCGCTGTCCCCGGCTTCTTCTCTGCCCCACCCCTTTGTCACGTGCACAGCCAGCCGCAGGGCTTTGGCAGTGGCCTCTCTCACGCTGGCTGACAATTCTCCATGCAGGACCTGTGGCCCACACTTTGTTCTGGGAAATCAGATACCTTGGTCCATGAGGCTGAGATGCCAGTCCGTGTCTTTGCGTGTTCATCATCTCGAGAGACAGCCTTGGCCTTAGATGGACACTGAGCCCACTGGAGAAATATAACGGACACTTGGAGCCAATGGGGATGATTAAGGGACCCAACTCTGTCTCTCCCCATTTTCAGGCGTTGGCCTGCTGAGCCCATCTCCCTGGAAAATTGCCTTTGTGAGCATGTGACACCTAGAAAGAGTAATGGCAGGCTTGCCCGAGCAGCCTCTTTGTGCACAGACAATATGTCAGGAAGGAGGGGAGGGGGTGGAAGGGCAGAAGGGAACTCTGCAGCTGACACTGCAATACTGTTCTCCCATCTTTGGAGGCTTGCTGCGGTCAGTGAGGTCTTGCTTTAAGGCTCTGTTAAATGGTGGGTGATCAGCTGGGGCAGACATGAGGGCACGGGAAGCCTGGGGGTGATTGGGACAGGCAGAGCTTGCCAAACCAGTGTGCTTTATAAGAAGGTGGCAGAAAAGGGAAGTGAAGAGAGAATGACTAAGGAAGTAATTGCGAGGTAGAAGGTGCCTGGATTTGGAAGACCATGGGACAGCTGGGGTGGGAGCAGACAGAGAGTGGGGATGAGGGAACAGCCTTTTATTAAGCCAAATGGGCACAGAAGAGCTGCATTGCTCCAAATCACACTGATGGACCCATGCAAAGCCTGTTTATCGAGAGTGACCCACACAGAGCCTCCCTGGTGGCGCAGTGGGTTGAGCGCCACAATGTGAAGCATCTGCCACACTGCAACAGGAGTTCGAGCCCCAGCCAGAGGGGACCCACATGGCGCAGCAGACCTCTCCTGCCTCGCCCGCGCTCCCCTCAGCAGTGTGTTTTAGTCGATCCACTTGTTCTGCTCCCCACTCTCTCCCTGGTGATTTTTCTCACCTCCTTTGCCTCTGGCCTGTACCCCAGCTCTTGTGTGCATGAATAAATAAATCTTTAAAAAAAAGAGTGACCCACACAGGAACAAAGTGCCCTAGACAGACTCCAGATTTACACTACAGAGTGAGTGTGCAAGAGGCCTGAAATGTAGGCAACAGAATGAGTGAACAACTGAAGGGACCAGGAGATTAATTATAAAGAAATACAGCAACATAGAAAATTGAGACATTTAAAAGGAAAATCCAAGATATTTCACCTTTGTAGTGAAGAGATTTTCGCCTCCCATATGTTACTTTTATAAAATTTTCGGTGTGTCCAGGTTTCATACAGCTTTATTCATTTGTTCTTACGTCATAAGAATTTTCTAACATGACTGCATCCTCTGCTGATCACTGATGCTTGCTTGAAAAGAGTCCACCTAATGGATTTATAATAATTTACTGAAATATTTCTCTACTCTGTAAGTAGATTGCTCTCTTTTTAAAATAGCTCTATTAAGTTCACTTTGGTATACAATAAATTGTACAAATTTAAAGTAGCCAATTGATTAATTCTGTAAATACAAGCAATCTTCGGTGGCAAAAATAAATAAAGCCAACCATTTCTTAATGTGACATACGTGTCACCTGTGAAACCATCCCTGAAATCAAGATTACACATATAACCCCCAAAAGTCTCCTGTTTTATGCTCTCTCCCTCCCTCTGGGTCTTCTCCGTGTGGCAGAGCCCCTAACTTCTCCGCAGTTCTGGCGGCCCCTGTCTCCTTGCATTCACACACTTGTGTGGTTTCACTTCCCCACCCCTCGAATCTGCACTGCCCCGCGATCTCTCTCAATAGGATGTGCTGAAAGTGACACCAAGCTAGTTTCAGGCCTAAGCTTTCGAAAGACCTAGTAGCTTGTACTTTTGCACTCTCAAAATGATTCTCCTGGGAACCTAACCACCATGCCGTTAGGGTCTGAAGCCTCTCCACAGAGAACAACTGGACCACCAGGGCACAGCCACTTGGACCTTCGAGATGTGCCAGAGCTCAGCCCATGCCACCACAGCAAGTTAGTCCAGCCAACCCACAGAACCCCAAGGACTTGGACACGATTGTCAGGTTTTAAAGAGGTTTGTGACACAATACCAGTAAGTTGAATAAACGTAAACAACTGTCATTAGGCTAGGTTTCCCTTCTTTGAGAGTCTTATGAAACAGTGTGAGACAAGTGAGACAGGATTTTTTTCTTGCATGCTCCAGTGTTTACCTCTCCAATTATTGCTGCCTTCTTTACAGCTAAACTTCCAGATTTCTCTCTGGTAATGGCTCCCTTCTTTAACTTGCCTTTTGCTAGGGGCACTGGGTAGGAGAGATATTGATTTGGCCATAGATAAGAGACTAGAGAAAGAATTGCTTAAAAAGCATAGGACTGGGGCCTCCCTGGTGGTGCAACAGGTTGAGCGTTGCACCATGGAGCTTCTGCAGGCACAGTAGTGTGAGTTCGATCCCCACCCAGGGAGGGAACCACTTGGTGCAGCAGACCTCTCCTGCCTCCCCACTGCTCCCCTCAGCAGTGTGTTTCAGTAGATCTGCCTGTTCTACTCCCCACTCTGTCTCTAGTGAGTCCTCTCACCTCCCGTGACTCTGTCCTGTACCCCAGCTCTTGTATGCATAAATAAATAAACCTTTTAAATAAATAAAGTGCACTTGGAGAAACTGGAGGGGCTATAGCGCTAAATGAAATAAGTCAAAAGGAGAAAGAAAAACAGTGATTTCATTCATTTGTGACTAGAAAAAACACAATGAAAAAACAGACAAAACTAAACCAAAACAAATCCTAAAACAGGAATGTAGAACTGAAGCGACTGTTAGGGGGAAAAGATGCCCTGAATGACAAATAGGTTTTATGGACTCCACCCCCCTCCCCACCCCCACTCTTTGGATCCAAAGAGATCCAAGACACCAAGAACTGCAAATTCCATGATGTCATCATCACCGAAGGGAGGAGCACCAGGACCTGAGCAGTCAGGTTTGGTATAAAACCAGATATGAGAGGACCTCCCTGGTCGCGCAAAGGGTTAAGTACCACACTGCGAAGTATGGCTAGTTCAAGAGTTCGATCCCCAGCCAGGGAGGGGACCCACATGGCGCAGCAGACCTCTCCTACCTCACCTGCCCACTGCTGCCCTCAGTAGTGGATTTCAGTCTATCTGCTTGTTCTGCTCCCTACTGTCTCTAGTGAATCCTCTAACCTCCACCCTCACACCTCTGGCCTGTACCCCACTCCTTGTATGCATAAATAAATCTTTAAAAAAATTAAATAAAACCAGACAGGTGGACCTTAGAGGGTGTCTCTTGATTTTTCACTGGCCCTCAGCATGCTGTTGGGTTCCATTCAGCAGAACTGGTAGGAGCATTCAAGGGTCTCCCTCTCTTCTCCCTGAGTTATTCATTCCTTCATTCCTCCTTCTTTTGTAAATAAACCCTTTAGTACCCTTTTTGTGTGCCTGTAGTTAAGTCTTATTATAAGCGCCCTTTGAGTGCACAGGTGAGAACCCCCAGTCAGGCCACCCATTTTATATCAGGGTGACCCTGTAACCCTACCCAATGGGGTCAGTCGGGGTGGGGAGTAAAGAGATAGGAGTCCCCCATAGACTATGGTAGAGGATTATGGGTACTCGGTGGTGGGGGTAACGTGCATTTGAAGAGTTGTGAACCTATGTAGTGTTGTAAACCAACTTTACTTCAATTAAAAAATACACACA
The DNA here is from genome assembly GCA_019455555.1 of Galemys pyrenaicus. Taxonomy (NCBI): domain Eukaryota; kingdom Metazoa; phylum Chordata; class Mammalia; order Eulipotyphla; family Talpidae; genus Galemys; species Galemys pyrenaicus. The sequence goes on along the minus strand of JAGFMF010011726.1, from coordinate 9,660,171 downwards.
CACAAAAAGTGTACAATTGGACAGCCTGTTACAGGAATACACCCCTGTGAAATCACTGCCACAACCAAGATACAGAACTTTCATCACACCCAAAATTTTCCTCCTACCCATTGAAATACTTTCCTGCATCCACCCCTAAACCCAGCACTGTGGATCTGCTTTTTCAATCACCACACAAAGTAATTTACATTTTCTAGAATTATATATAAATGGCATCATAGAGTGTGTGCTCATTGCTTGTGGCTTCTTTGAGGTATCATAATGATTTCTAAGATATTCGTAGTTTGTTCCTCTTTAGAGGAGTTTCCTGGATATGCCCTCTTTGCATCTCCATTCACCCACAGATGGGCTTTTGGGTGGTTTCTGATTTGAATAAAGCAACTCTGAATATCTGTGTACAAGTTTCATGTGGGCATAATTTTCAGTGTGTAAATATCTACAAGTGGCAATGACAAGATTAAATGGTAAGTGAATATTGAGTTATTTAAAATATTTGTTATACAGACTTTAGTTCTTAGAGCAAGTTTAGGTACACAACAAAATTGAGCATCAAGCAAATTGACACTTCATTATCAAGCAAAGTCCTTGACTAAAGTTGGTTCATCACTGGTGTTGTGCACTTCATACATTTTGACAAAGGACCAATCACATGTATCGCCATTATAGAATCACACACAACAAATTCACTGTCCTAAAATCTTCTTTGCCTATTCATTCCTTCTTCCCCACTAGCTCCTGGCAATCACTGGTCTTTATACTGTCTTCATAGTTTTGGTTTTCCAGAATGTCACACAGTTGACTCATACAGGATATAGCCTTTTCAGATGGGCTTCTTCTGAGAACTGTGCCCTTAACTTTCTTCTATTTATTTTCATGCCTTGAGAGGTCATCTTCTCTCTTTTTTAAAAGATTTATTTATTTATGCATACAAGAACTGGGGTACAGGCCAGAGGTGCAGGGGGTGAGAGGATTCACCAGAGACAGAGTGGGAGCAGAACAAGTATATCGGGTGAAACACACTGCTGAGGGGAGCAGTGGATGAGGCAGGAAAGGTCTGCTGCGCCATGTGGGTCACCTCCCTGGCTGGGGATCGACCTTGTGCTACAGTGGTTAAGGTTTGCTTCATAGTGCATTGCTTAACCCCTTGTGCCACCAGAGAGGTCCCTTTTTCACCTGGGGCCTCCTTTGATAGGTCATTTTCTTTTAGCATTAAATAATATCCCATTGTCTGGACCCACCGGTTTATTTACCCACTCGCTTACTGAATTGACATCTTATTGTAGTTGCCTCCAAGTTCTGGCTTTCATGAATAAAGCTGCTATAAAGATCCAGGTGCAGGTTTTTGTATAAAGAAAAGTTTTCAGCTCATTTGAGTAAATACCACTAAGCACAATTGCTGGATCATATGGTAAGAATATGTTTAGTTTTGTAAAGAACTGCCAACTGATCTCCCAAAGTGTCTGGACCATTCTGCATTCTCACCAGCTATGAATGAGAGTTCTGTGCTCCACATCCTCACCAGCATTTGGTGGTGTCAGTGCTCTGTATTTTGGCCATTCTAACATGTGTGTAGTTGTATATCTTCTTTTTATTTTCTTTTCCCTATTGACAGAGATGTGGAGCATCTTTTCATATGCTGATTTGCCATCAGTATGTCTTCTTTGGTGAGGTGTCTGTTTAGATTTTCCTACCCAATTTTTTTTGTATTTTCTTTTTTTAATATAATTTTTTTAAATTTACATATACTTGACATCAATTGTAATCCCCATGTATTCCCCATCACCATCTCACCAGTGCACCATCACCTCAGTCCCACGTGCTCCCATCTGCCCTCAACCCTCCTCCTTCCCCCTCCCCACCAAGTGTCCCCAATTTGTCCTTTCCTTTTCATTTTTGGTTTCTTTCTTGTTGTTATTATTATTGTTGTTCTTATTCCTTTCCTTGATCTTTATTTGGTTCCCTTATATTCCTCCTAGGGGAGGAACCATCTGGTATTTTTCTTTTGCCTTCTGACTTACTTCGCTGAGCATCATCCCTTCCAGTTCCATCCTACCCAATTTTTAATGGAGTTTTCTTATTTTTGAATGTTGAGTTCTTTGTATAGTTTGAATTATCATTAAGCGTGTCCAGTATAAGACTTTTTTTTGCAAATATTTTTTCTCCAAATTCTGGGGCACATCTTCTCATTTTTTTTTCTTATTTTTTTTAAAAGATTTTATTTTTATTTATGCATACGAGAGCTGGGGGACAGGCCAGAGACACGGGATGAGAGGATTCACCAGAGACAGAGTGGGGAACAGAACAGGCAGATTGACTGACGTATACTGCTGAAGAGAGCAGCGGGTGAGGCAGGAGAGGTCTGCTGCGCCATGTGGGTCCCCTCCCTGGCCAGGGATCAAACTCGTTATGCAGCGGCTGCGGATGCTTCATAGTGTGGTGCTTGACCCCTTGTGCCACCAGGGGGGCCCCATCTTTCATTTTTTTAACCGTGTCTTTTGCAGAACACAAATTTTTATTTAATAAGTCCAACTTTCTGATGATTTTGCTCATAGATTTTGCCTTTGGCATCACATCTAGATTTTCTCCTATGTTGCCTTCTAGGAGTTTCTATAGGTTTGCATTTCACATTTAACACTGATCCACTTTGAGTCACTTTTGGTGAAGGATGTGTCTAGATTTACTTCTCTCTTTTTTTTTTTTGCCTATGATTGTTCAAGTTCCAGCTTATTGAAAAGATTATTTTATTTGCTATACCACTTTGTCAAGTTCAGTTGACTATATTTATATGGCTCTGTTACAGGGTAACTTTACTATAAAATGGGTTTTTTTGACTGGGTTTTTACTTGCGTGCTTAGAAGATTTTTATAATAAGCTTTAACTTTAGGCACATGCAACAAAAGTTATTAAAGGATTTTATTTTATAAAAGAAAAGAAATAAAGTAGAAATAACACCAAGAGAGGGATACAAATCTGTAAATATCCTACCAGATCTTTCGAGCTGGAATGCAATGGCGTGCTGAGAGCTGGCTTTGAATTTAGTGAGATGGCTCTAAAGGGAGAGCCCAAGGCTCACCTCTTTGGTTTATAGCCAGCCTGGCTGCTTAATTTTACTTTTAGGTCTCAGTGATTTATTTTTTGATAATTATATTATTGGATTTGTGGTTTTGGAACACTGGTGGTTTGGAGTGGGGGTTGGAGTTTATAAACCTATTTGTGTAATCCACTTAGGACTACCTTTCCCCTTAACAGCTCTACTTCAGACTGTATAATTTGTTCCATTGATTTGTCTATTCTTTTACTTTTCATTTACAGTGAACACAGTCTTCATGATTATAGCTTCATAGTAAGTCTTAAAGTCAAGTTATGCCAATCCTCTGACTTTATTCTTTAACATTGTGATGATTATTCTGGGTCTTTGGCCTCTCCATGTAAATGTTAGAATCAGTTTGTCACACTCTACAAAATAACTTGCTAGTGATTCAATCAATGCCACTGAACAGTGCCTTTAAAAATTGTTAAAATGGGAAATTTTGTGTTATGTATTTTATGTATATTTTATCACAACAAAATAAATAAGAAGTGAAGGAAGAAATAGAGAGTGGGAGTATGGGGGGAGAAAGTTCTCATTGAACTTTCTGTGGTCTTTGTCTGGTTCTGAAAATTAAACTGACAATTAACTGGAGAAAAGCACACAAGTTTATTTAATATGTTTTACACAATACAAGGGTCTTCCTAAGGAAATAAAGACACGTGGAAACAGAGCTAAGTGTTTTTAGCCTAGCTCTGATGAAGCGTGCAGCATCATGGAGGAATAGGAAGGATAGTTAACACCATGAGGCAGTTTGCTAAACTGGAGGATGATGAAGCACAAAAGAATAGAAAAAACTGGAAAGAAGGTGCCCTAAGACCAGAGACCTGGAGGTGGGCGTAGAAGGGATTAACAAACATTAGCCCAAGCAAGTATCTCTGGAATCCACTGTAAATGCTAGACCAAAAGTAAAGATAGAAGATGGAGCTCTATCTCTGGAATCCATTGCAATAATCTCCGGAGGCGCATGCTTGTACAATCTTCTCAAGTCCCTCCCGACCAAAAGAACATTATATCAGCGCAGTCTCTTCTCAGGCTCTGAGCAGCCACCTTCTGCCCACCTGTGACTCTGCAGGTGCTTCTCTTCAACACTCTCCTCTGCAGGCAGCAGCCTTCCTGCCTGCCTGTGACCTGTACCATGTGGGGCTTCTCCTCACTGACCTCCCTCAGGGGAGGCAGCTCTCCTCAGGGCCGTGGCCTACAAGCACACAGGCTTCTCTCAGCAAACCTGTCCCTTCCAGGGCAGCTCCTCCTGCCTGATTGTGTCCATGCAAGTGTCCTTTGCTCTTCTGTCCCTTTCCCTGATAAACCTGCTCTTTACAATAACTAACGTCTCTGCCTCTTGGAGAAACTCGCCTGGAAATTCACCACGTGCTGCTGAACGGGGGCTCTGGTGAAGCCTTTCGAAGAGTGAACCCAAGAACTCCGCTCTCCAACCCCACTGACTCCAAAAACATCAGAGGAGACTTAACAAGGCTTATGTGTTAGGACTGTAATAGGGGCGCTCCTCTTTTCTGAGTGTGGGGAGAGGACGGCTCAGAGGAGGGTTTTCTGACTTATTTCTGGGGAAAAGGATAAAGTAAGGCCAGACTGGCCTCCTTAAAATATCCAGTATGCCAAAGTGCCTTTGCTGATTCCCATCAGGTGCCAAAGAAAGAGGAAAGAGGAAAGGAGACAAGAAAATATCTGAGAATGTTCCTGCTTTTCAACACAGCAGCAAAACTTGGGTTTTTAAAAATCGACTGAAAAAGAAAGCAGCCTGTCTTGTGTCCTAGAACTGTGAATTCTCCACAGTTCTCAATAAGGAAGCATGCCCTCGCGTTTACTTTGCATGTTAATGCAATGCAAATACCAGAACTGGCAGGAAGTGTGCCCTGGAGCTGGGGAGCGATTCCAGCAGTAAACACTTGTTTAATGGGGCCTCCCTGGTGGCATAGTGGGTTAAGCAACGCACTATGAAGCAAACCACAGCCACTGCAGCACAAGTTTGATCCCTGCTGCCGGCCAGGTGGGGACCCACATGGCGGGGCAGACCTCTCCTGCCTCACCCGCTGCTCCCCTCGGCAGTGTCCTTCCGGTGATCTGCCTGTTCAGCTCCCAGCTCTCTGTGGTGAATCCTCTCACCTCCCCCCCCATACCTCTGGCCTGTACCCCAGTGCTTGTATGCATAAATAAAATAAATCTTTAAAAAAAAAAAGTTGAGCACTGTGCCAGTGTGACGGGCATGAAGATAACAGCTGAGGAGACAGAAGGGCTGATAAAATACAGGCTATTCCGAAGATCTGAGAACAGACAGAGATGTTTAACAGAGCGACCGCAGCCGGCTCTGTGGGCGAACGGCGAGGCTGTTTCAAGTTCATTTTCGATGGTTGTCAGTGGAATAGTGGCAACAAGAAAGGCGAATGTTGGCAGGAAAAGCACTGATGCAGTTGGCTACGTGCAGCACAGAGAGCAGAGCAGGAGTAAACACAAGTTTGCACGCCAGGCCGTGCATGCCACCTGCTGAAATCCAAACGCATTCTTAAAATCTCACACTGCATAACGGCTTTGTTTCTGCAGAGAGCTTAGTTGAAGATGGGATGTTATTTTGGTTTCTTTTGCACTTAAAGAAAACGTTTTAAATTGGCTCAGCCAGAAGAAAGACTTGACTCCTGAATATGTAAAGTGTTGTTTAGGTGCTGTTCCTTACGATGTTGGACAGAATGTGAATGCAGACACCACAGGTCTACTGGCCTGGACATCCTCTCTTCCTGTACCATCTCCCATAGCTGACTTTTCATTGTCTCTCCAACCATGCAATTGTTCTGGTGGTTCAGATGGAGGACAGAGAATAGAGGAGACACCACAAGGTCAAGAATATGTACCCTAGAGGTAGGGGTAGAAGGCACATTAATCAAGACCCTCAGGGGTCACCACCCAGATTAAGAAGTACAACCCCCAGACAGGGATCAGACTGCTGTAGGGAGTGTCCAGAGCACAGACATGAAGGTGAAGGAATAAAACTTCCACCCACAGAGATGAGCCCCTCCCTACCAAAAGATGATTAAAACCTAATGTTGCCCCCATAACAGGGCAGCTGGGGCAGCTGTCCTTCTGCCCACCTGTGACTCTGCAGGTGCTTCTCTTCAACACTCTCCTCTGCAGGCAGCAGCCTCCTGCCTGCCTGTGACCTGTACCATGTGGGGCTTCTCCTCACTGACCTCCCTCAGGGGAGGCAGCTCTCCTCAGGGCCGTGGCCTACAAGCACACAGGCTTCTCTCAGCAAACCTGTCCCTTCCAGGGCAGCTCCTCCTGCCTGATTGTGTCCATGCAAGTGTCCTTTGCTCTTCTGTCCCTTTCCCTGATAAACCTGCTCTTTACAATAACTAACGTCTCTGCCTCTTGGAGAAACTCGCCTGGGACCTTGCCACGTGCTGCTGAACAGGGAGCTCTGGTGAAACCGTTCCCAGAGTGAACCCAAGAACTGTTACAGGGCACCCCTAATATAAAATGGGTTCCCCTCACTGGGTCCTCACCGCGCGCTCAGAAATTTTAATAATAAGTCCCAACTTCAGGCACACATGACAAAAGTTGTTAAAGGGTTTTATTTTACAAAAGAAGGGGAATAAAGTAGAAATATCACAAGGAGAAAAGAGGGATACAAATCCATAAATAGCCTACCAGATTTCTGAACTGGAACCCAATGGTGTGTTGAGAGCTGGCTCTGAATCAAGTGAGATGGCTCCAAAGGAAGAGAGAGCCCAAGTCTCACCTCTGGTTTTATAGCCAGCCTGACTGCTTAACTCCACCCTCAGGTCCCAGTGATCCACTCTTCGATAATCATCTTATCGGATTTGTGGTTCTGGAACCCTGATGGTCTGGAGTGGGGGTTGGAGTCCACACATCCATCTGTGTAATCCATTCAGGACTACCCTTCCCCCTAACAGAACCCCACTCTCCAAACCCACTGACTCCAAAAACGACATCAGTTTCACCAATCCAGAACTCACTAGAAACTCAAGTAGACTGTACATGAAGGAGGCATGAGAGAGCTGTACCCCCTGAAAGAGGTGAACACTAGCAAGCTGCAATCTTAGCTCAGCTGCAGTCTAGAGTACAGTGTGGGGAGCACTGAGCTTTTGCCTGGTTCTGAGAGTCTGTTACTCTTGTCCCCAGGGGTGAGTGACAGGGCAATGGTGGCCCTGGAGCTGCCTGTTCCTGTGGGACTGGAACTGTTACAGGGCAACCCTAATATAAAATGGGTTTTCCTGACTGGGTTTTTAATCATGTGCTTAGAAGAATTTTATAATAAGTTTTAATTTTAGGCACACTCAATTAAAGTTATTAAAGGTTTTAGTTTATTAAAAAAAAGGGGGGGGGAATAACATAGAAATAACACTTGGGGAAGAGAGAAATACAAATTTGTAAATATTTTACTAAATTTTTAAACTAGAATGCAATGGCACGTTAAAAGCTAGCTCTAAATTAAGTGAGATGGCTTCAAAGGAAGAGAGAGCCTAAGGCTCGCCTCTTTGGTTTTATAGCCAGCCTGGCTGCTTAACTTTTTACCCTTAAATTTTAGTGATTTATTCTTTAATAATTATATTATTAAATTTGTAGTTTTAAAACATTAATGGTTAAAAGTTAAAGTTTATAAACTTATTTGTGTAATTTATTTAAACTACCTTTTCCCCTAACAGAATGAGTCCCTTTTTCCAATTCCTTACCCTTTCAATGGACAGTCCCATTGTTAGGGGGCAGGGTAGTCCTGAATGGATTACACAGATGGGTGTGTGGACTCCAACCCCCACTCCAGACCATCAGGGTTCCAGAACCACAAATCCGATAAGATGATTATCGAAGAGTGGATCACTGGGACCTGAGGGTGG
>JAGFMF010011726.1:9640292-9651123 GCA_019455555.1 Galemys pyrenaicus | reverse complement strand
CCCTCCCTGGCTGGCAGCAGGGATCGAACTCATGCTGCAGTGGCTGCGATTTGCTTCATAGTGTGTTGCTTAACCCACTGCGCCACCAGGGAGGCCCTGTCACATAATTTTTTAATAAGAATGTCAGTCACACTGGATTAATGGCCCACGCTATGCCAGTATGACCTCATCTTAATTATTTGCATCTGTGACAACCTTTGTGTTCAAGTAAGGTCACATTCCAAGGCACTGGGGATTAGGCCTTCAACATATCTTCGTGGTGGACACAAATCAACCCACACTAGCCATGAAAACTGACACTTTTACTGAAGGGTTAAGCCACCATGGTGCGAAGGCAGAATGACTTTGGAATTCATCTTATCTGTTCTTATAAAGAAAACCAGGATAAAGGGGTGAAATGCTTGATTCATCAGGGATTGTACTGTAACAGGGTGGTCCCCAGGAAAGGGGGAAGTTCCAGGATCCTGGTTCCACCCTAAGTGGGTAAAGCTGGGTAGGGATAAGAAGATTTTGGAGAGAGGAAATAGAAGGACAGAAGGAAGGGAGAAAGGAGGAGGCATGTGGAGCAGAGCGACATGTGAAGAAACTGCGCTTGCTTCTTGGTCTTGGACTGGTTGGAGCAGATGTGGGTGAGAGACCCATGGGGAGGTTGACAATGGCAGCTTTCATCTTGATTTTAATTTTGTTCTTTTCCTCCCAGATTTGTCTGACTCTTTCTGACCCTTTTCTATGGGTCTCTACTGAAAGGTCTCTTTAGACGTATGGCAGGCTTTTGGGCCTTGCTTTGGGCCAATTGTATTTGGCTGGACTTTTACCCTCAAGGAGATGGGTAACTTTGGATGCTTAATTTAGTCACTATGTTCTTTGTCCTTTCTGTATTGTTCCCTAATTATATTAAAGTTCCTTTCCATTAAAGGCCTTCCTTATATGTTTGTCTTAATGCAATGGATGGCAGAACCCATTCAGAGAGGGTAGGTTTGGGGGTTCTGGGGTGCCCCTCTCCCTGCCCTGTAACAGTACAATGGTTTTCAATATCTTCTTTCCTTAAAGAACTCATTCCCAGACTTCCATGGTGGCATAAGGGGTTGAGCACCACACTGTGGGATTTCCATAGCCACTGTAGCGTGAGATCGATCCCTGGTCACTGAGGTAACCCAGATGGTGCAGCAGACCTCTGCTCCCTTCAGCACTGTATTTCAGTCCACCTGCCTGTTCTGTTCCCCACTCTGTCTTTGCTGAATTCTCTCATCTCCTGCACATCTGGCCTGTACCCCAGCTCTTGTATGCATGAATAAATAAAGTCTTTAAAAAAAAAAAAAAGAACTCATTCACCAAGTTAACGGCTTCTTCTGTTTATGAGCACTGCAGACAGAGTTTTCTCCAGACTCCTGGGCTCTGAAATTCGGCTCTGCATGATGGGAAGGCATTGGAAGTCCCTCTGCACCGCTATCTGAAGCTGGAGCCATGGCAGAAGTCCAACAGAGAACTCCCAGTGTTACCCTTGCCAGATTAACTTGTGCAAATACAAATGAAACTAAGTATTTCTACAAATTTAAACAGACTTGGTTCAGAGTGTCAATTCATAAGCCCAGAAGTTTATTTTATATGTCTCTAACAAATCCACAATATTGCTTTTTTGAGCTTCAATTTATTCATCTGCAAAATGAATTTATCCTCTCAAGGAAATAGAGGGCTTCTTTTGCCCTTCACCTCTAGTTTCAATTCTGCAACATCAAGGCATTTGGGGTGCCTGCTAGTAAGTGGTGCTGCACGACTTCTGTGAGTGGTGAAGAGGACAAGGGTGGTAGGTCCTCGCTGCTACCTACAGAGACAGGGCTCCGGGCCGTCCTTCACCCTGGGACCAATATGCTACTCTGCTACCCCTCTGCAGCGCCACCTCCAGCCTGCAGACTGCTCTTTTCTTTCTCCTCCCTCTGGAAACTTAGCTGTCCTGTGTCTATGCTCTCAAACACTTACTCCATGTTAAACCAGCTAGTCAACGTGATAAGGTAACTGGCAGGCAGACAGCTGTGGCTGAGAACATCTCCTGCTTGACCTTGCTAGGTGATACATGTAATTGTAACGAGGCCTCCAGAAGCAATGTTCTAACCTTGTCAAATCTTTGCTTGTTGCTTCATTGAAGACACAGTGATTCCTCAGACAGGAATCCCAACATGTCACTGGGGTGGGCTATGTGATAATGCATGGACTACCCTTGCTCGGCACCCAATTATGTCCTCCCCAAACTCATGAGCTCCTGAGCCCCAGTGTAAGGCCTCTAAGAGGGTAATTAAGGTTTAATGCGCTCATATAGGTAGGGCCCTGGTCTGTCAGTGTCCTTAATAAGGGAAGGTGCGAGAACTGGTATGCGAATTCTCTCTCTCTCATACATGCATGAAAACAGCAAGAAGGTGGTTGTCTGAAGCGAGGGATAAAACTCACCAGAATCTGAATCAATTGCCACCTTGAACTTGGACTTCCTAGCCAGCAGAACTATAAGAAATAGATTTCTGTTGTTTCAGCCACCCAGTCTGTGGCATTTGTTATGCTACTCCTAGCAGAGCAAGACAGCCCCTCTACCTGGTTCTGGACAGGTCAGTGCAAAGAAGACCCTTCCCCAGCCTTGCATGACCAGGAGGGACCGTGGCTGGTGGCCCTGCCCGACTCCGATGCATCAGAAGGGTGGCCACTGCGCTGTGGACTTCAGAGTGTGTTTGACCTTGAACAATTTCCTTACTTCCATGAGTGGGTCTGGAGCCGGGTGTACTGCACTGGCGCTGGGCAGTCTGTCCTTCATGCTGGGTCAGCACAAGCCTGCTGGGAATGTAACAGGGTGGTCCCCAGGAAAGGGGGAAGTTCCAGGATCCTTGTTCCGCCCTAAGTGGGTAAAGCTGGGCAGGGAAAAAAGATTCTGCAGAGAGGAGGACAGAAGGAAGGGAGGAAGGAGGAGGCAGGATGGAGAGCAGCAAGGAGACCTGGAGGAGGCACGTGGAGCAGAGACATGTGAAGAAACTGTGCTTGCTTCTTGGTCTTGGACTGGTTGGAACAGATGTGGGTGAGAGACCCGTGGGGAGCTTAACAATGGCAGCTTTCATCTTGGTTTTAATTTTGCTCTTTTCCTCCCGGATTTGTCTGACTCTTTCTGACCCTTTTCTATGGGTCTGTACTGAAAAGTCTTTTAGACTTGTGGCAGACTTTGGGGCCTTGCTTTGGGCCAGTCCTATTTGGCTAAACTTTTACCCTCAAGGAGATGGGTAACTTTAAATGCTTAACTTAGTAACTATGTTCTTTGTCCTTTCTGTATTGTACCCTAATTGTATTAAAGTTCCTTTCCATTAAAGGCCTTATATGTTTGTCTTAATGCGGCAAATGGCAAAATCCATTCAAAGAGGGCAGCCTTGGTAGTTCTGGGGTGCCCCTCTCCCTGCGCTGTAACAGGAAGACATGTCCTCCAAGGGGCTCTGTGTTCTTGCCAGCTCTCAGAGAAGAGGTCAAGGTCTCTCCTCCATTCCCTGTTCCAGCCCTTCCAGACTTTCTCAGCAACTGATGTGCGGCCAAGACTGCTTTCTCCTGCCACACAACTTACGCGTCCCATATGTCCACATTGGTGAGAATGCCCACGACACAAAGCATGCTGGCTCGGTCAGCGGGATGACACCTCATGCCTGACTATCGCTCCTAATTTCAGCAACTTGGGTCTCTCACTTTGGGCTGGTGTTTCGAAGGTCTGTTTTATTCTGACTAGTGAACAGCTGCTTTAAGTCATCCAGGAAGCGGTCACAAGCCCAACACCACCAGGATGACAGCTTGCACAGATGAGCAGGGCTGGCGAGGTGGAATTGCCAGCAAGAAGGCCCAGCTCAGGTCAGCGTGGGCTGCCCTTCAGTTCTACATTCTAGGCCTTGAGAGAATGTGGGTTCTGTGGGGCTGGATCTTCCTGGGGATTTTTTGGTTTTTATCTTTCAGTTTTTGAACAGAAACTGAAAGGCAGGTTATAAATTTTTTTCATGTTATTGAATATTCTACAGCATCACTTTTTTTCAAAGATTAATTTATTATGCATACAATTTATTTATGCATACCTCTGGGGTATAGGCCAGAGGTGCTGGGGTGCAGGGGGGAGGGGGCGTGGAGGTGAGAGGATTTACCAGAGACAGAGTGGGGAGCAGAACAGGCAGATGGACTGAAACACACTGCTGAGGGGAGCAGCGGGCGAGACAGAGAGGTCTGCTGCGCCTTGTGGGTCCCCTCCCTGGCCGGCAGCAGGGATTGAACTCCTGCTGCAGCGGCTGCAGTTTGCTTCATAGTGTGCTGCTTAACCCACTGCGCCACCAGGGAAGCCCCTGATTCTTGCTTTTGGCCTTTCACTGCCATCTATCTAGCCAAATGTACACACCCTCAGCATTCACAGGCCCAAAACAAGCATGCATGGCCAAGACTTGGACAATAGGGCCTGGGTGTCAGGGACCTGGAATTCAGAAAGGTTTAGGAGGACTCTGATCAGAACTGTTATCAAGGCTCTCTCAGCTGGGTGGATGGCCACAGTTTTGTGAGGTGGCCTGGGCACCCAACCGCCACTTATAACCTTGTTTTCATAGCTAGCAACATTCTGAAAGTTCCAGCAAACATTTGGAACCAACTCAGCGTTACCTGAACTGCTTGCGTCAAGAGTGCGTCTGTGGCTCCTGAGGAACTGTGGAGAAGGCACCGGGCTTGCCTCCTTCCCAGGCAGAGCTGCATTCCCTGTTGAGTCACACGTGGCCCGCCTGGCTCCACCTGCCGCCGTGTGACCGAGAGCCTGGGGAGCGAGGCAGGCTGAGGCCAGGTGTGCGCACTGGGGCAGCAGGAGCAGAAAGGTAGCCTCACACGGCGTGTGCGGACACCTGGGAAGAAGCACAGCAGGCTGTGAACGGTGATGGTCTCGGGGTGGCAGCTTTACGGGGGATTTAACTTTCCTTCTTTATGCTGTTCTACAATAAAACCAAACAATTTATCGCTTTGGCGATACAGAAAAATTATTGTCGGATGAAAGAAAAAGGAATTTACGAGAAAAAATTGAAATACTCCTAACGGTGGGGAAGGCTCCCTCCCGCCACACACCGCCATCTGCTACGTCTTCGTAAGTGTCCCAGAGTGGCAGAAGACAATGGCAGTCACAGATTGGCTTCGGAGTAAAATATGGGCAATCGTGCCAGCTGGGGACGTGCCAGGGCTCGTGTTAAAGGTGTAGGCAGCCACACGCTTCTTTGTTTCCTCGCCGTTGGCTCAGACCCACTTCTGAAGACTTATTCCTCCCTCTGCCCGAGCCCAGGCCCCTACCCCTCCCTGGAGTGAGTGCCACAAGAACAGGCAGCCTATATAAAGGTGGGGCCCCCCAAAATAAGTGGGGCCTGCTCCTTAATTCATGGTGGTTGTCCCCCGATGCTGCCACCAGTGTGGCTTTACCAAGGGCCTCTGGGGGACCTGGCCCCTGACCACAGCTCCCTTTGAAAACCCTTGCTGCAAACTGTGGTTTCTTCTCCCAGGTATTAACAGGTTTCCACTGGGGCCCTGCACCCCCCAAATACACAACCTCTGGTGTCCTCCTAGCATTGTGGCTACATGTGCTTAGCTCTTCAAAGCCCCCACCACCCTGCTCCAAGCCTTCCTCCTTGTGGGTACTTCCACCCCTCCCTAGGTGTGTCCAGAAGGATCAAGTAAAGATCCAGGTGGGGTTGTGTTTTTGGCAGACTTTAAAATACAGAAAATCCAATCATTCTCCATGCGAAGAAGGAGCACAGGGCTAAAGAACACAGACTGGCTCTCTGTTATGAAGAAAGAGAAGGAAATTACTGTTTTATTCTTTTGCTCAGGAGTCAAAGCAGCAAAATCAACCAAATGGATGCTTATATGCTTATAAAAATGTAACTAAATGAACCACTCCAATGACCAAAGTATATCTGGGAGTGGGAGATGGGCTAGGGGAACATTACTTCATCCTAACAGCCTTCCAATCTGCTCCTCATGAAAAATCACAATTGTATTAAAACATACACAATGGGCCTTGCTGGTGGCACAAGGGATTGAGCACTACATCATGGGGCTTCTGCAGCCACTGCAGCCCAAGTTCAATGCTAGGCCAGGAAGGGGACCCACATGGCACAGCAGACCTCCCCTGCCTCGCCCGCTGCTCCCCTCAGCAGTGGATTTCAGTCCATCTGCCTGTTCTGCTCCCCACTCTGTCTCTGGTGCATCCTCTCTCTCTCTCTCTCTCTCTCTCTCTCTCTCTCGCACATACACACACACACACACACACACACCGCCTCTGACCTGTGCCCCAGCTCTTGTACGCATAAAATCTTTTTGTAAAATAAAGTTAAAAAACATATACACAATGTTAAATTTACCATCTAAATCCTTTACAAAAGTGCAGCATTGGCATTAAATATAATTACATTGTTGTACAACCTCATCCATCTCCAGCATTTTTTCCATCACCTCAATCTGAAACTGTATTTACTAGACAACAACTCCCTATTTTCTGCTCCCATTCTTCTCCCTATGAATCTGACTATGCCAGTTGCCTCCTATAAGAGGACTCAGACAGTATGTCATTTTGTGACAACTTGTTTCACTTAACATTATGCTCTCAAGGTTTACCTAGGTTGTAGCACATGTCAGAGGTCCCTTCCTTTTTAACGTCAGACTAATATTCCATTGCATGTACCATCGATAGACACAAGTAGCTCCCACCTTTGGCCTTTGTGAATAATGCTTCTATGAATGTGGATATATAAACATCCCTTTGAGCCCCCTGCTTTCCATTACTTTGGGTTTCAACAACTTTTTTGGAGGTGCTATCGTTGACATAATGGGTAAGTCCATGGTGAAGATCAGAGGGTGTGGAGAAGCTGGGTGGGGGCAAACCCTTTTCATGCTCACTCCGCTGCTGATGGGGGGGTGTAATCCACTGGGAGCTCAATCCTACTCTGCCCATGACAGGGAATTTCTTCGTGACTCACCCACATAAATCATTAAGGATGGACAACTAAGAACACAGAGAAAAGAGAGAGAGCTGGGGAGGGGGGTCTGTTTCAGGAGCAGCCTCAGGTACCTTCTTGCTGACTGGAGGCAATCAAGATGGATTCCTGTGTGAAGAGCAAGTGCTGACGAGGTGACTCTCCAGGGCCCAGGCCATGATTCCAGCTTGTCACCTTCCAGACCGGAGCACTCCATCACATCAGGAGACAAGCTCACGGAGGTGTAAGATGAGGCAAGTGCAGCGCTGGCAAGGCACAGACCAGGTTCTCTATGATCCGGGCAGACGGGTTGTAGCGGCAGGAAGGGGGCGGCACAGGAGCAAGTTTCGGGATGGTTCTGGGCAGACGGGTCAAGGAAGGAGAGTCTTGGAGCCCTCAGTGGCTTTTAAGCTTTATTTAGTAGAGGTGGCCAGGTACATGGCAGGCAGGGGTGCCGGGGGGCCGGGAGGCTGGCAGGCCTCCCAGCCCCCAGCACATCTCACCCTCTCGGCTGCTTTTTCTCTCTCTGCTGCTGCTGCTCGTCAGTACTGTCCGTTGGTCCTCACAGTTCTGGCATCCTCATGACGCCGCCCATTCAAGCCCGTGTCCCAACTCAGGTGCGCCCACTTGCGCATGCGCACCCTGGAATGCACGCAGCACCGCAGGTGTCCATCATCACAGTGGTGGGAGGGTGGAAAGACCTGATCAACCTTTACCCTACATGGGTAAAGGAGTCCTCAGCCCTCAGTGGCTTTTTCAGGCTTTAAATGACCTTTCTGTACCATTCGTGGTGAGGCAGCCAGGTGCAGGCAGGCAGGGAGCCCCGGCGAGTCTTCACACTCTCTGGTGTTCTCTCGTGGCCTCTCTGCTGGTCTCTACTGCACTCTGTTTCACAGGCCTCTGCTGCCCACTTAGATGCTCCGTCTCCCGGCTCAGGTGCGCCCGCTCGGGCCGTCCACCCCATGCTCCAGGTGCCGCCATCAGGCTGCGTGGAGGAAGGAGCACAGGCGTTGATCTCTGATGCTAATGGCAGGAGGGCAGAAAAAACCTGATCACTTCCATTTACTCTCCAGCAAGACAAGGGAACATAATTACGTATCTTTATACATTTACTACTGCACTTCAAAGAGGGACATGTCTTTAATAAAGTGTCCAGATTTTTTTTAAATTGTTTATTTTTTTGGTCAAGCTCAGTTATTAAAATATTTTCATTAGCCTCAAGCTAAATCCAGTTTGGGTTTAATTTTGTTTTTAAGGAACCAGTTCAGGCTTTGAAATCTGAAGGGTGCTGACTCACTGAACCCTTGCAGAGGGGCGGTCCTGACACGGCTTTGTTCTGTACCCACCAGGGGAAAGGAAGAGGGCAGGGGACTTTGAAGCCAAACTTTAACATGGCTGTTACTTAGGATGCCAGGTTCAGTGTCAATTTAACGTGAGGGTTAAATATTAAGAACCACTATTTTTATATGAAAACAAACGTATATATCGCAAAGAAGAAGATAAGCTTTCTACCCATAAGACTAAGAGGAAATGGAAACTTCAGACAAACTGTTAGGGGGCAGGGTAGTCCTGAATGTATTACACAGATGGGTGTGTGGACTCCAACCCCACTCCAGACCATCAGGGTTCCAGAACCACAAGTCCGATAAGATGATTATCGAAGAGTGGATCACTGGGACCTGAGGGTGGAGTTAAGCAGCCAGGCTGGCTATAAAAGCAGAGGTGAGCCTTGGGCTCTCTCTCTTACTGAGGAGCCAGCTCTCTTAATTCAGAGCCAGCTCTCAACGCACCATTGGGTTCCAGTTCAGAAATCTGGTAGGGTATTTATGGATTTGTATCTCTCTCTTTCCCTTGGTATTATTACTATTTTATTCCCCTTCTTTCATAAGATAAAACCCGTTAATAACTTTTGTCACATGTACCTGAAGCTGGGACTTATTATGAAAGTCTTCTGAGTGCACGGGTGAGGACCCAGTGAGGGGAACCCACAAAACCAGTTAGGTCACGAGCCCAGGTACCTAGGGGTATGTGCTTACTCTTATCTGCACTTCTGGGAACTGCAGTGGCAAACCTTTGAGAAACTTCTAGGAAACGCTGGTTTCTTTCTCAACATGACTTTTCAGCTTCATCTCTGTATTAATCAGTCTGGCAACCACTATAACAAGCAAGCTCCAACTCTTAGTGGTTTAAGATAACAAGTCTTAGTTTTCACTCACAATCTACAGTTCCGTAAAGCGGGGGGTGAGGGCTGGTCTGAGAGACAGTCTGCTTCATGCAGTCACCCAGGGATCCAGGCTCCTTCATCTTGGGCTCTGATATTGTCACAGGGCAACCCTAATATAAAATGGGTTTCCTGACTGGGGTTTTTACCTGTGCGCTCGAAAGACTTTTATAATAAGCCTCAACAGCAAGCACATGCGACAAGCTATTAAAGGGTTTTATTTTATAAAAGAAAGGGAATAAAGTAGTAATAACACAAAGAGAAGAGAGGGATATAAATTCATAAATATCCACTCAATCCTTTGAATTGGAACCCAACGGTGTGTTGAGAGCTGGCTGTGAATCAAGGGAGATGGTTTTAAACGAAGAGATTCCAAGGTTTATATTTTTGGTTTTACAGCCAGCTTGGCTGCTTAATTCCACCCTTAGGTCCCAGTGATCCACTCTTCAATAATCATCTTATCGGATTTGTGGTTCTGGAATATTGGTGGTCTGGAGTGGGCATTGGAGTCCATAAACCTATATGTAATCCATTCAGGTCTACCTTTCCCCCTAACAATATCATCTAGGTTTTTTGTTGTTGTTGTTGTTGTTTTAAAGATTTATTTATTTATGTACACAAGAGCTGGGGTATAGGTCAGAGTGGCGGGAGGTGAGAAGATTCACCAGACAGCGTGGGGAGTAGAACAGGCAGATCGACTGAAACACACTGCAGCGGGGAGGCAGGAGAGGTCTGCTGTGCCATGTGGGTCTCCTCCCGGCTGGCCGCAGGGATCGAACTCATGCTGCAGTGTCTGCAGTTTGCTTCATAGTGCGTTGCTTAACCCACTGCACCACCAGGGAGGCCCTCATCTAGGTTTTAGAACCCTTCACTGGATCCTCTATATGCAGCCAGCAAATGACTAAAGAGAGAGCTTCTAGATGATCTCACAGGTCACAGGGGTTGGCTCAAAGTGGCATCCATATGCCTACCCAGATTTCATCACACGGTGCCACCTAAATGCAGTGGACTGGGAAATGCCGCTAGCTATGCCCGCAGGAGGAGCAGAGCATATGGACAGTGTCTATATACGTGTTGGCACCAGCACTCTCTAGCTTAAACTTCTAGTAGACTTTTTCAATGTTTCTAGGTCATTCTAGCTGGATAGCGCATAAGAAAGCTCATTCATAAATCCACACCAGGTACTGCTAGCCTGTGGTTGTTTATCACAGGCTCCTGTCTTCAAAGCTTCCAGGCTTCATAGGACCAGACAGAGCTGAATTTTCTGTGGAAGTAGATTAACTAGCTTTGCGCCAGTCCTTATGCTGCCACCTGGTGGGGCAGGGAGAGGACCAAGCAATGTTATTTGGGCACCTCCAAACAACCTCCATTCCATCCAGTATCACAGGCCACTTTATTTTATTTTCAAAGATTTATTTATGCATATAAGAACTAGGATACAGGCCAGAGGTACAGGGGGTGAGAAGAGCCACCAGAGAAAGAGCTGGGACCAGAACAGGCAGACTGACTGAACCACACTGCTGAGGGGAGCAGCGGGCGAGGCAGGAGAGGTCTGCTGTGCCATGTGGGTCCCCTCCCTGGCCGGCAGCAGGGATCGAACTCGTGCTGCAGT
>JAGFMF010011726.1:9627118-9640006 GCA_019455555.1 Galemys pyrenaicus | reverse complement strand
CAGCGGGCACAGCAGGAGAGGTCTGCCGCACCATGTGGGTCCCCTCCCTGGCCGGCAGCAGGGATCGAACTCGTGCTGCAGTGGCTGAGGTTTGCTTCACAGTGTGCTGCTTAACCCACTGCGCCACCAGGGAGGCCCCAGGACTTCTTTCTTAAGCAGGCTCACAGTGTCCATGGAACCAAAGTGAGGCAGAGCCACCTGGCCCAGAGCTCTCCAACTCTAGGTGCCATCTCTCCCTGGTCAAATGCATGATTCGAAGGACCCAAATCTTAGGTCCTTATTGACCTCAGCATGCACCAAACAAGCCAGGGCTAGTCTGAAGTGCCTTGTTTAGGTTTGCATTAACTAGTCACCTAATTAATTGGGCCCTGTAATTTCTTCAGTTATAGATGAAGAAAAAAGTGAAGGAACACGAGTGAAACAAAACATGAAGAGTGTTATAACTCCTCAACAGCCTGGCTGAGTTCATGACCACACAATGATGGTTACAGGCCCTGGCAACCAAGGGGAAAGGGCTGATCTGAGAGACATTCCTGAGGAAACAGCAGCCCGCCCGATGATGGATGGAATGCATCGGAGTCCTTGGCAAAGGGAAGGTCGATTGAATCTGAAGTTGTTTGGACCCCTGCGAAAACACTGGTGCTAGTCCAAGTCTGTAGTCACCATGGCGTTTTCATTTCCTCTTCTCTCTTGTGTTTGTATTTCTTGTCGCCCACACGAGTTCTCAATGATTTACCTGCCATTGAACAAACAGGCACCACAAATATTTTTAACCATAAGTGAGGTCACATCCTAACATTATTAATAGGCCTTTTGTTCATTTTGAATGAGAGGAAAAATTCTCCAGCTTTTCATACAGATCTTAATTGAGCTTCACTAGAAGAATCATTTGATTTTCTCCTTGCATATTTGTTAAGACTCAACGTGAGCTAACATTTCTCTGGGGAGCTCAAACGATGTTGATGGAGTAGTGGAGAAGGGACATTCACCCTGACTTATTCCTCATGTTCTCCCTTGATTTTGACCTTCTCCCCACAGCACCGCCCAGGACTGCAGCATCATAAGTCAGTCAAAGGTCACAAAGGAAACCTTCTGAAACGGCCACATGGAGTCCACCCTCTTGCCCCACAGCCAATCTGTCATCGTGCCGTTGGCTCCTTTCCTCACCTGTATAATGAAGCTTATGATTTATTTTAAACTTGGTCCGAGGCCTAATTTCTGTTCATAAAACCCCATCATCTTTGGATGAACTGTCTTGTCTAAGGGCCAAGAAGCTAATGAAACTGACTTGTCAGTTGGACATGGTGGGAATTAGGAAATGGATGAGACGCTGTCTTCAGCAGTGAGCAAAGACTCTCATGTTACCTGGCGTTCTGCTTCTGAGCTGTCGGCGGAGGCGGCCTCCTTTCACTCACTCGCTAACCTTTTCAAACACGATTCTCATACATTTATTGAACAACGCGTCTTGAGAGCAGTCCAGTGGCCTTATTTCAGATCTTTCAAAATATCACCTCTTCCAAGAAGTTCACTGAAATTACGTGGGAGAAGAGTAATGATCTTTCTTTCTCACTTGCCATTTCAGAACAGTTTCTTACCTCACAGCACCAAAACTGGAACCAGCTATTTCAGGCATCCATGTTCAGGAGGATCCCTTTATCTAGAAATGTGCTATTGCAACATTTTCTAGAACATAAATGTCTGAGGACATCAGACAGAGCCAGCACAGAAGAAACGAAAGAATAAGGATGCTGCCTTATGTAATGTTGTATGTTCTGTAGGGCCCAGTACAGAACAGCTGCTAAACAGTAGGTGGATGAATTAATTTCATAATGAATAGGCTACTCATTTATAATCCAGAAGGACTGAGAGGGGCTTCATATGATCCCCCATTATTTTATAGGACTATAGGAGGCCAGGCTTGTGTGCCAACAGAAAACAAAAGTAAAAGAAGCAAGTTGGACCTTGGAGAAATAATAACAAAGCCAAACAAAAACAAAGTTCGGTCCTCAGCTCTTAAATGAGCACTGGCTATGACCCAACCATTGATTTCTTATTATCTGGACATTTGCAGGAATGATGAGCTGCTGTGATTTCAAATTGCTACTTCTTACCCACTTAGCTCTTACAAGGTCATTTTTTTTTCTAACCCCAAACCACAATGACCAGAACCACAGGACGATAATACTGTAACCAGAGATGGGTGCACTACCCTAGCAT
Source organism: Galemys pyrenaicus (assembly GCA_019455555.1). NCBI lineage: Eukaryota > Metazoa > Chordata > Mammalia > Eulipotyphla > Talpidae > Galemys > Galemys pyrenaicus. The sequence continues at coordinate 9,637,789 of JAGFMF010011726.1, read as the reverse complement.
CTCTCAAAGTGTGCTCCCCCCTGCAAAAGCGTCGGGAGATACTTGTATCAGGAAGTCGTCAGTGACCAAGGGACTCTGGTCAAGATCTCATCATACCCCCATCTCAGGCATGTACAACATGCATTTGCAGGTGAGACTCTAAGAAACTGACCTGATAAATGTGTTTGATCACAGGATCCCATTTTCACGAAACACCAAGGACTTCTGGACAAACCGATTTCAGAAAGGGCGCTCTGCCCTGGAGCCCCTTGACAGCACTTCCACGCATGTGGAGCAGGATTGTAATCTGCAATATGTTTGTGCCAGAACTGGCATGCACACCCCTAGCTATGAACACATTTCCCCCTCTTCTCCTGAAAGGTGACCTGGACCATCTGCCGTAGGAGTTACAGCAAGACACGCACTCTGCAAGGGAGGTTTGGCAGGTGGAGCAGAAGGGGCTGATGGTGAGATGCCTGATGCCTCCTTGCCAAAGCTGGCAGGCATGAGGTAGAGCGGCCAACCAGCTTGGGCCGACTACGTACTCATTCCCAGAGGCTCCGGAACATTCTATTGGTCCTGACCAACCCCAGGGGGGGTGGCGTCCTGGGAGCACATCGGCCCCCTACGTCAGCGGCAGATCGGAGAGCAGCACTTTCCTGTGAATGTTGGATTTGAGGGTGCGTTCAGGGGAGCTGTGGTTACTTTGAAATATGTCCACAGATGAGCAGACACAGACACTGTGCACCGTTCGCTCTAAAGAATTCAGTTAGTGTCAGGACTGATTCAGGCATGACAAGTGGCAGACACTGGTGTGTGAAACAGGTTTCCTCAGTCCCGGCAGCAGGAGCATTGGCGTTCACTTCAGTCACAGCAGCGTGGTTTCCGGGTGTAAGCCGTGATAGACGTGTGCATTTTCTGAAGTGCTTCTTCCCTCCTTTCCATCCTCTGCTCTGTGCCCTTCCCCCTCGGTCAGCCTGGCACCTGGTCTCCCTGCCTTGGGGATGAGGAGGGCCTGAGGAGAGCTGAGAAAGTAGATTAAGGGGTCTCCCTGCTGGCGCAAGGGGTTAAGCACCACACTATGAAGTTATTTGCAGCCACTGCAGCATGAGTTCGATCTCCGGTCAGAGAGGGGACCCACATGGCGCAGCTGACTTCTCCTGCCTCTCCACAGCTTCCCCTCAGCAGTGTGTTTCAGTCCATCTGCCTGTTCTGTGCCCCACTCTGACTCTGGGGAATCCTCTCACTGCCCCTCACGCCCCTGGCCTATACCCCAGTTCTTGTATGCATAAATAAATCTTTAAAAAAAGAGAAAAACTTGGGCCTCCCTGGTGGTGCAAGGGGTTGAGCACTGCACTATGGGGCTTCTGCAGCCTCTGCAGTGCCAGTTTGATCCCCAGCCAGGGAGGGGGCCCACATGGCACAGCAGATCTCTCCTGTCTCCCTGCTGCTCCGCTCAGCAGTGTATTTCAGTCAACCTGCCTATTCTGCTCCCCACTCTGTCTCTGATGAATCCTCTTACTTCTTGCACCTCTGGACTGTACCCCAGTTCTTGAATGCATAAATAAATAAAATTCTTAAAAGAAAATATATTAAAAAGTCAGTTTTTGACTTTTGAATTTTTAAAAATGTAAGCCTCGGGAGCAACAACAAAAAACAGAGTATAAAAAACAGATTTGGCAGAAAACCTGGTAAGGGAGTCACAGTTTACTGCTACCCCACTTCCTCACCCAAACTGGAGTTTCCCCAGTTAAGTGCAGGAGAGCAGAGAGGAGGAGTGGGTGGACACTGACGAATCACAGAGATGCCCGGTGCCCTGCTCTCCGCTCCAGGTGGAGACTCGGGACAAGGGGTGATGGAAGGAAGGTGTGGAGGATCGGCGTGCAGGACACGTGTGGCAGCGACAAGATGGCGGCCTTCCGCGAGCACACCGGCGCTGGTGTCTAAGAGCGGCATGAACGCACCCCAAGAGAGCAGGCACAGGAGGCAACAAGGGGTCACTCAGCAACGGACCAGCAGCCCAAACGAATAACTGACCACCATCCAACGGTCTGAAGGGCGCAGAGGCCCTGAGTGTGGTCCCCAGGAGGCATGCCAGGCCGTCTGTATGAAACTGGACCGAGACTCTCCAACAGACCTCAGCCCTCCAGACCAGCGCGCTCTCCCTGGGCCTGGTAGATTTCCGCACCGACAGACCCGTGAAGACTGGGCGTGACGCTCACAAGTGGGCGTTAGGAAAATCCTCTGCAACTTACACAATCTCAAAAGAAGAAGGTGATGGGAGACTGGGGGATGTTGAATGCATCAGATGCAAGTTCTGCCTCCCCACGCAAGAAATGGAGGTTTATGAGCGACCCATAAGCTACCATGGGACCCAGTAATCCCACGCCTAGGGATCTACACAAAGGACACAAAAACATCAATTCAAAAGAATCCATGAACCCCGTGTTTATTGCAGCATTATTTATAATAGGTAAGACTTGGAATCAGCCCAGATGCCCAAAAATAGATGACTGGATCAAGAAGATGTGGTACATATACACAGTGGAATATTATTCAGCAATCAAAAAAGATAAACTAGAGGCATTTGCAGAAACGTGGATGGAGCTTGAAGGGATGATGCTCAGTGAAATAAGTCAGAAGGCAAAAGAAAAATACCAGATGGTCTCACTTATAGGAGGAATGTAGGGGGTCAAAGGAAAAAAAAAATAAGAAAACAATAACAAAATCACAACAAACTAAAACAAAAATAAACAGACAACTACAAAACAGAGTCATCTGCAGGGAAGAGGGAGGGGGTGGGATCAAGGCAGGGACGGGAAGAGCACAAGGGACTATGGTGATGGTGCATGGGTGAGTTGGTGGTGGAAACTATGGGGACTACTCCTAGAAAAGAAAGCAAACATAAGATAAATAAATAAAATAAAAGTGAATTATAAAAATAAATAGCCAGGTGCACTGGCACATAGGGGCGCTCCAGGAGGGTCCCAAGCACGTGAGCTTTAGTCCCCGTGCATTGGGGGTGCACAACCTCTCCACCCTCCAATCCCCTGGTCTTTCTGGTGACTAGCCCCATCCTAACACCAGAGGCCCCATCCCGAGGCATCTCACTGGCATGAGCTCAGGTGTGGTGGAAAGGTACTCAATAGGAAAACCAAAAGACAGCCCTCTCAGGAAATGTGAGAGGTTTCAGGAGCACAGTGTCAGGAACCAGAGACAAAAAGCAGATGTATTTCTGATCCTATCACAGGAAGGTGCTGACCATGCGGTTCCCCAGCCTAGCACAGTGCCTGGGAAACTGCTAAGGGGCTTGGTCAATATTTATTTGAGGAATGGATGCGCTAACAAATGAATACAAAGCTCCCCCCACCTAAGTGTGGGAGCAGCGACTCCCAGCACTACGGGGGCAGAGCTGAGGGCTCTGCTCCCACCTCCCCGCCCCTTGGGTAATTACAAGTGGCCTCTGTCAGTTTTGCAGGAGCACGCTGGGAGACTCTGGACGTGTGTCTCTCCAGACCACAAGAGAAGCAGACTTTGGGTGCCTCCTGAATGACTGGCCCTAATGGCACCTCAGAGGAAGCAGCTGTCCACGGAACAAGGCAGGTAAAGGGGACAAAGGCCACCTTGTTTCTAGCTGGCTGGCCGACCAGGCAGCCCCGCCCTCTTTCTCCTGAGAAAGTCGCCCCAGATGGGGCTTCAGGGAACTCTGCACTGGCGGCCGCTGGAGCCTCTGCGAAACAGAGGTTCATAAATTACTGACTGGAAAAAGAGACCCAAGTCTACAGGAAAAACAGTGCAATGGAATTGTCTAGTCTCCAAACTCCAAGTTCCAAGAGAAATTTTTTCTTGTGAAAGATTCCTAGAAGTATTGAGTTAGAAGGGACTCAACATAATTCCAACTAGAGAATGCTTATCAGGAGATGGGGGGATCTAGGGAGAAATGGGGGGAGGTGGGGACAAATAACCGAGCAAATAACCATATTAATGATTCTGTTCAGTCACTTTGCCATCTGTTGTCTAAATAAAAAAGTCCAAAGATAAGCATATTATTCTTGTTATTGCCAAACCCCAAAAAGCATGACTATTATCTTAAATGAGGAAACAGGGAACGGATTTCATGGACATTAATGCTCAAAGAATTATAAAACAAGACAAAAAAGGATTCAAAGTACATAACACTGGCACATGTCTTCATCAAGTAATATACATCAAAATGAATGTCAAAAGCAAATTTAAAAATATTCAAAGTGCTGAAGATGTTTCTGTCTTCTAAAATTTCGGAGCTTACCTTTCGAATGAAAAGACGAAATAAGAAATCATAATACATGAATGCCAAAATCAGAATTATTTAAATCATTTTAGAAAAAGTGTATTCGCAACTCTAGTGTTCAATGTTCATCTTGTTGCCAGGGTAAGAAATATGTCACCCTTCACTCATGTTCTATGGAGACCTAGATACAAAACTGTTTAAAAGTAATATGAGTTGTTTAACATTGCAAAATGCTGCCCCGTTGCTGCGTGCATCTGTTGTGAATACGATGCCAATCTGAAAGCACCCCAGAACCAGAACCAGGAATTGAAACTCACAAGAAACTAGGATGCCGGGACCTCACAGGGAACTGGTACTTTATTACACAGGAATCTACATTTATGCTGAGAGCAAGGACTTGACAAATTAGCTAACTGAATTTGGTAACTCAAGATGCTTATTGCACTTCAAGTCATGCCCCACTCCCCCAGTCAGCAATAGTGGAACCCCCAAACCTGTTTGCCCCCTATCTAGATCTGGTCCTTGGGTATGGAGGACACAGTGCCTGGGGCCAGAGGCCAGGGATGCTGGTCACTATAGTGGCTATTTAGGGGTTTGGGTTACACTCTCCCAGTGCTAATTGTCAGGTCCCAAGCGACAGAATATCGGGTTTCTTTAGTACATTTATTTTCACGTGGGTTGTAGTATCGGGGCCCTTGAAAGCGGGAGTGGCAACCTTTTTCTGTAAAAGAGCCAGAGAATGAATATTTTTGGTCTCTGTTGCAACTACTCAGTTCTGCCTTTGTAGTGCAAAAGCAGCCAAAGACAACCCACAAATGAATGAGCGGGGCTGTGTTCTAATAAAACATTATTTGCCAAAACAGGCTATATTTGGTCCAGCTTTTAGGCCCTTGTTCTAGAACAATGGGCCTTAGGCAGAGGCCTCCCTGGTCCGAGCCTGAAGCAGGCCTGACTGACCAGTTCTACAGTGAGGCCCAGGGCAAGTTAGAAAGAATTAGGCAGCTTTAGGGAAACGAGTAGGTGAGACCTGGAACAGTTAAGTTTGGGAACAAAAGGAAGGCAAACTTCCAAAGAGCTAGTTAACACTCTGGAACTAGGAAAGAAAGGGCATGGAAAAGCAAAGAGGAGATGATGGATGTAAAAAGGGAGATTCCAGGCACCCTAGGAAGATTCCAGACACCCAAAGATTCTCAAAGTTCCAGCTACAGTAGTCGGTTAAGTGGGACCATCAAGAAATCACCAATCACAGAAAGACTAGTGACATTTTAGAATACTGAGGGAAAGGAGGCACATATGCCCTGAGGCGCGACTCCACCTGGCTCTCAGCCCCTCCCAGGTATATGGTACTCTTTACCTTTTTTTCCTACAGAAACTTTTCCAAGACGAAGTTTGCTTCTCTTTGCTTACTTATCTGAAAAGTCTGTGAATTCCTTTTTACAGCTTCAGGAGACAAGAAGCGTGAGACTACCAGGTGAGAGGCCCCGGGCGGTGGTGGCAGCAGCTGTGATCACAGTAACCTCCTCACCGGCATCAGCAGTACCAGAATTGTAAGCATTTCTAAGACAAGGGATTCAAAATATGAGAATTCTGAGTTCATCAGCTAAACTTCTAATTGTTTTTTTTTTTCCTTTAACCTTACAAGAACCTTATGAGATAGGGTCAACTCCAACTTTACACGTATGGAAACTGTGGGCACAGAGTACATGTCACTTGCAGAAGAACTTCCAACTGGCAACCTGCAGAGACCAGGTGTCAGGAAACCAGGTATCATCTTTTTCAATATGGGGTCACTTTTATTTCAACGACATAGGGTCTCCGTATACAATATTCAATGACCATAGAACCAGTGCTGTTTGAAGCATTATTCTATTCCTCTTAGACCCTTGGGATTATAATTCTCCTCGAGTTAAAATTTCCCATCGGCTCGAAGCATTCTCTTAACAACATCTTCACACATTTGAGTTATCACTTAATTTTTTAAAAAATATATTTATTTATGCATACAAGCACTGGGGTACAGGCCAGAGGTGTGGGAGGTGAGAGGATTCACCAGAGGCAGAGTGGAGAGCAGAACAGGCAGGTCTACTGAAATCCACTGCTGAATGGAGCAGCGGGGAGGCAGGAGAGGTCTGCCTCACCATGTGGGTCCCTTCCCTGGCCAGGGATTGAACTTGCGCTGCTGTGCCAGGGATGCTTCACAGTGCAGCGCCCAACCCACTGTGCGACCAGGGAGGCCCTGATTTATTACTTAACAAATACCACTTATACCCGTATTTTAGGTTGTGCCAGTAGGAGTGGAAAACATGCCATCTTTATTCATTTCTCTGCCTATGGGCTTTTTCATTAGGCTGCCAATGAGGTCACTCACTGCCAACTCAGCACTTACATAAGCTCTGCTTCCTTCTCTCCCAGAAAACGACTCTCACCTGTACAGGTTCAATGTGCTCTTTGAGAAGGACATGCAGGAAGCTCCTCTGCTTGATGGGGTTTGGTGATCAGATCTGGTGGTGCACCCTTTGTTCATCACAGCTTACCAAAAGGAACGGATTTGGCTATTGTAAACTCCAAGTCAAGATTCAGTCTTTCACTTCAGTGGAATCATCATTTATCTAATAGCTCTTGAAACCCAACTGTTTGACTTCTAGGGTTTAGAAATGTTTTGTATTTTGCTCATTTTTATGCTAAAAGGGTGTAAGAAGAATTATATCCGTCAGGCATATAAAAACTAGTTCTTTCTGCCACTTTCAGTTCGACGAATTCTGTGCTTCCTCCTGTTTCTGTCTAACTATTATCTTACGCTGTTTGTCCTTTCTCACCGAGAGCTGGCAGTTTTCATCCTATAAAGCTGTGCCGCCCAACATGGCAGCTCAGATCACATGTGGCTATTTAAATTAATTGCATTCAGAAATTCACTTCCACTCGCCACATTTCAAGTGCTCAGAGCTCACTGTGCTGCATTGATTGGGCAGCACAGACATAGCACATTTCCATTTTCACAGAATGTTCTACAGCCAGTGGATTTTAGAAACTGACAAACTTCATAATCTGGTACAAATTCGTTGAGAATTGCTCAGTGCCTCCTCCTCCTCAGATTTGTACTTTTTAAATTAAGAAAATTTTATTTCATTCCCCAGACCCCACGTGACAGCTACCATGACAGTCTGCATTTCCTCTTGTGCACTACCCAAACTAAGACTGAGACCAACACTGCCAGTATTCACAGGTACCATTTGCTGATTACACATCATGTGCCAGGCACTGAAATAAGCCCTTAGCAACGCTAAGCTCTTGATACACTGTATCTTTTTTCTTTAAAGATTTATTTTATTTATGCTTTCAAGAACTGGGGTGCAGGCCAGAGCTGTGGGAGATGAGAGGAGTCACCAGAGACAGAGCGGGGAGCAGAACAGGCAGACGGACTGAAACACAATGCCAAGGGGAGCAGCGGGCGAGGCAGGAGAGGTCTGCTGCGCCATGTGGGTCCCCTCCCTGGCTGGAGATCGAACTCGTGCTATAGTGGCTGAGGATAGATAGCTTCACAGTGCTGTGATTTAACACCTTGCACCACCAGGGAGGTCCCATCTCACTGTATCTTTATAATCAGGCTGTTAGGGGGGAAAGACCCTCATGAATGGATTACACAAATAGGTTATGGACTTCGACCCCCACTTCAGAACTACAAGATCCAAGAACTACAAATCCCATAAGGTTATTATCGAAGAGCAGATCACTGGGACCTGAGGGTGGAGTTAAGTATAAAAGCAGACATGTGGGCCTTGGGGGTCTCTCTTTTCCTTGGGAGCCAGCTCTCAGCACTCGTTGGGTTCCAGCTCCGAGGAACTGGTAGGACATTTACGGATCTGCATCCCTTTCTTCCCCTTGTGTTATTCACTACGCTATTTCCCCTTCCCTTGTATATAAAACCCTTTGTTAACCTTTGCTGTGTGTGCCTGCAGTTGGGGCATTATAAGCGCCTTTCGAGCACGCAGGTGAGGACCCAGTCAGGCAAACCCATTTTATATTTGGTTGCTCTGGAACAAGGCCAAGTTATTATCAAGACCCATTTGAAGTCTGAGGCCCAGGACCATATGCCCTATAAGAGGCCGACTTGAGATCTGAACACTACCAGTTATCGCAGCTCCTCATCCCCATCCTCCTCGGCTCTGCACTGGGATGTGGGCCCAGACAGGCAACCTGAGGACAGACCAGGCTGAAAGTCACGCTTTTGGGGGCGCCTGCCAAAAGCAGGACAGAGTTGGGCCTGAGTAGGTAGCACGGATTACCAGGTGCTAATTTTGTGCCAATTTTGTACCCACCTAATTCTGTGCCCAAATGAGAGCTGTGTCTTTCATAACACAGCTGCTAAGGTTTTGTAGGAAATGGTAGTTTTCTTCTGGAAATATCCAAATAGGGTAGTGACTAGTGGGTCTTTGGGATTGATGAGTAAAACTGGACCTTAAACAAAAGCACTGAGCGTGTGGGCAGTGCCGCCGCCTCCTCCTTACCGTTGTGCTTTTATTTTTTGAAAATCTGTGTTTCATTCCTCAAGTGTCACTCTCCTGACTCTGCAGCTCAAGTCTTCTTCTGGGCCAACTCTCTTCCTCAAAGCAGAAAGTCTTCCCTGATGTTGAGCTGATATTCCCAAAGCATAGATCTTCCCTGACGTTGAGTTTTCATTTGGGAGTTTACCTTTAGTTTTTTTAATGCAAATAGATCTGAGGATTCAATAGCAGAAAACTGTGTCTCTAGGAAGCAGCCCGGAGATTCTCTCGTTAGCTCACTGTGGACACTCTGGTTCACATCGGTCATGAATGTTTTACGAGTCTTTTCTAGCATTCTTTTTTTTTCTCCTTTCTGTCACACAACTCCTCAAAACCTGGCTTTCACTTGCCAAGACTTACCATCTCTCGTTACTTTTCTATACAGGCCATCACTTTGCCAGCACGAACAAATCCAAATTGGAACCGTTTTCCCTAAAATGAATTTTAAGAGAAAGCCGGCTAAGCCTAAGAATCAGGGAAAATTTCCTCGATATCAAATAGTCCCGAATGATGGTCAGGATCTAACTGGATTTCCTCAGACCTGCTCTAAAAGGAAAGTGCTGGATGGTAGAACAGATGACAGCATGGACTTGTCTCTCTGGGCCATGCTTCTCTTGAACCTGAATATGGTGTTTCAGATCCAGGCATTAGACCAGTCATTAAGCATCCATCTGCCATATAGACACATTGGGTAATTAGCAGTAATGAGTAAGAACATAAGAGTAGACCAATTAAAAAACTTCTGCTTATTTAATCATATTTGCAATTCACTAGCCATCAAACGCTAGTCAAATCCTGTCCACAATCAAGAATAGAAACACATCTATTGAGAAGGCAGACTTTAGCGATCATGATGTCAGACTTGGGTTAAACCGTATGAGTCAGAGTGGAAATTCACTAGGTCCATAGAGTGAATAATAGGAGAGAATAGAACTTAGAAGAGTCACAAGCAATAAGCTGGGACACAAAAGAACCATGTGACCAAAGCAGAAGGTCAAGATTTCAAGGCTTGGACAAGAAGTCAAGACTGGACTTAGTAATATCGAGTGTTCCAGAGACTCCATAGTCAGTGACTGTCTATTTTTACATTCCATCATCTCACCAGTTCCAAATAGCACGTTACATGCAGGCACTATTTCGTGCAGGAAGTGTTTTGTACATCAACGTACACTGGAGTGAAATCTGTTTTCCCTCCTCTGTCACAGATATGGGCTCACCTGCTCCACCGTCTCCAAGGTACCCCTGACACACCACTGACAACGAGGTGGGCAGACCCTGATAAGCAAAGGCCTGTTCTTCAGGCTTTCCTGTTTGGTCTTGTTTATCTGCTCTCCTGCATGATCCTGCAAGCCCTCCCCTTAGAGCCAGTTTCTCTCGTGGACTCATTTCTACTGGGTCAATGAACACAAACAATTGTGTGAAAAAAGAACACCCACCCCTTATAGCATGTGATCATCTTAGCACCACCATAAGAGGAAGGGCTTCGGAGTCACACCTTATGGGAATCTGCCACTTCATAGATTTAAGATGCGGAGCAAATCACGGAGCAAATCACTTAGACTCTTTAAGCCTCCATTTCCTCATTGCTAAATAAGCACTATAAAGAATAAACGCCTGCCCCAGAGCAAGTGGTGGGGACTAAACAAAACCAGGGAGGTAAAGTGGCCAGCCCAGTGCCTATCATATAGAGGCAGACTGAATGCCCACAGACCTGAAAATATTTACTAAGACTCCAGCATCAGAATGGCTCATTATGGTTCCTTTGGTTGCTCGCTCCTCTCCGAAAAAGATAGAGAAGTCCAGAGGAAAAAAAGCGAAGACACATTACGAGAAATCTCAGATGCCATGAAGAAAAATAACATATGAATTATTGGAGTACCA
>JAGFMF010011726.1:9591301-9615982 GCA_019455555.1 Galemys pyrenaicus | reverse complement strand
ATTCATAGGAACATGGATGGAACTGGAAGGGATTATGCTCAGCGAAGCAAGTCAGAAGGCAAAAGAAAAATACCAGATGGTTCCTCCCCTAGGAGGAATGTAAGGAAACCAAATAAGGATCAAGGAAAGGAATAAGAACAACAATAATAACATTAAAGACAGAACAAAAACCAAAAATGAAAAGGAAAGGACAAATTGGGGACACTTGGTGGGGAGGGGGAAGGAGGAGGGTTGAGAGCAGACAGGAGCACGGGGGACTGAGGTGATGGTGCACAGGTGATATGGTGATGGGGAATACATGGGGATTACAATTGATGTCAAATATATGTAAATAAAGGAAAATTTTTTTAAAAAATGAAAATAACAAGGAAACACCACTCGAATTTCTGTGGGGTCTGAGGTAGAAGGGTCAAGTCTACAGGTGGAGCAGCCATTCCTGGTGCCCGAAGCCTGCTCGAATATTAGGAGGAGAGCAGGGCTGCAACGGGAAAGCACGTCAGCCCAACAATGGGAAGGAGGTCTACGCCCAGCAGTGGGAATGAGCGCCCGTTGGAGCTGAGGAACCAGAGAGGGATGCACCTGGAGCAAGAAACAAACAGTCTGAGGACACAGTCTCCAAGGTCAGTCGCGCCAATGACTTTCCCGGAGTTGTGGCCCAGCACGGTGGGCTGGTCCTATAAGCTCTTCAGGAACTGCTCCAGCCCCTTGTGACATGAGATGGCCTGTTTCATGGGGGACAATGAGGGTGTATGGATGTCTAAAGCGAGTGTTGGAAAAGAGGTTTCAGAGTTTCAGGGTTCCTGCATCTCTGAACAGATGAGGGGGGTTGGATCTATGCAGTTCTAGACGTGGAAACCCACCTGACTTTATACTATGGACTGAGGGCTTGTGTCCCCCTAAAATTCATGTTGAAACCTAATTCCGGGCCCACCCCGGTGGCGCAGTGGGTTAAGCAACGCATTATGAAGCAAACCGCAGCCACTGCAGCACGAGTGATTCCTGCCTCCGGCCAGGGAGGGCACCCACATGGCGCAGCAGACCTCTCCTGCCTCCCCGCTGCAACCCTCAGCAGTGTGTTTTGGTCCATCTGCCTGTTCTGCATCCTGCTCTGTCTGGTGGATTCTCTCACCACCCCACACCTCTGGCCTGTACCCCAGTAGAAACCTAATCCCAATGTGATGGGCTCTCCAGCATTTGGAGGTGCAACCTTCGGGAGGTGATGAGGGGAGAGTCCCATGAATGGACACAATAACCTTATGAAGGAGACCCCAGGGAGTTTCCGCCCCCCTGCTCTCATGTGAGGATACAAGACCCAAGACTCACCATTGAAGCTGCTTGATCTTAGACTTCCAGTCTCAAGGACTGTGAGAAAGAAATTTCTGTTGTTTGAAAACCACCCAGTCTGTGGTGCTCTTTTACAGCAGCTGGAGCCATTAAAATCCTTTCCTGGTGCCTGATTTGGCAGTGGAGATGGCATGTGAGCAGGCAGCCCTGGACAGCAGCCCAGCGTCTGATACAGCCAAATGTCTTGTATCTGGTGCCTCTACCCTAGGCTGGAAGGTGTGTGGAAAACAGAGTGGGTCCGGCACACGCTCGCTCTTCTGCTCTATGATTTTCTCTCTGCTGATGTCTCTTGGAATGTGGCTTGGGGCTCATGGCGTGGGGGCTAGAGACTTGTACTGCCACTGTAAGGTAAATGCAGAGTGATCAGGCTTTTCCACCCTCCTGCCGGTGGCAACGATCCCAGGTCCTGCACGCGTGCCTAATGGTGGGCTCCTCGAGTAGGGTGTGAGCATGCGCAAGTGGGCGCACCTGGGCTGAGACCCTCAGCGTGTAAGGAAGGCATCGCAAGGACGCCAGCAGAGAGAGAAGAGAGCAGAAAGAGAAGAGTAAGCAGCAGTAGTAGCAGAGACATGAGAGACCAGAGAGAGTGAAGATTTGCCGGGGGCTAGAAGGCCTGCCAGCCTCCTAGCCCCCCAGACCTCCTGACTGCTGTGGGCCTGGTGACCTCTGATGTAAAGAGTAATAAAAGCCTGAAAAAGCCATCGCGTGCCCCAGGACTCCTCCTTGACCCGTCAGCTCTGACCATGGAGAACCCGCCCTGTGCCCTGCAGGCACCGCACCACCCACTCCTGTTCCTAGTCCCCGCTAGGTGCCTGAGACTCCCACAGCACCTCCAACTCTTGCACCCCACTGACTTCCCTGCGCCATGCCATGAAGACAAAGGCTGGTCCCAGGAGGCTGCCTTGGGTGTTGTGTAGTTCCAGGGCTCCTTCCTCACATGAATGGAGGAAAGCCTGATCTAGCGCAGAGCAGTCCGGCATTCCAGGGGGAGGACTCACATCGTTTTCTTCTCTTCATGCATTCATTCTCACTACCAAGGTTTCTCCAGCACCTACTAGATGCCAGAATTGTGCCAAGCATGGGAATATGATAAGCAACAGGACAGAAGCTTTGCCTTCATTCAGCTTATAACATGAATCCAGGGGAGCAAAGTAATAAGGAAAAAAACAAAACAAGAAGACACATTTAGATAACGAAGTTTCCTCCTGCAACTACCCTCCTCCAGTAAGTGTAATTTTCAATTGGCCAGCCCAAGGGTCCATTTATTTATTTATAAAGATTTAATTATTTCTTTACGCAGACAAGAGCTGGGGTACAGGCCAAAGGTATTGGGGGGTGTGAGAGGATTCACCAGAGACAGAGTGGGGAGCAGAACAGGCAGACTGTCTGAAACACACCGCTGAGGGGAGCAGCGGGGAGGCAGGAGAGGTCTGCTGCGCCATGTGGGTCCCCTCCCTGGCTGGGGATCGAACTCGTGCTGCATGCAGCGGATGCTTCACAGTGTGGTGCTCAACCCACTGCGTCACCAGGGAGGCCCTTTTCAGTTTTGTTTTGGTTTTTTACTGAGGCATAATTAACATTACATTATATTCATCTGAGGTATATAACACATGATGTAGTATGTGTCCATATAGTGAAATAATCAACATCACCACATAATTGTAAGTTTTCTTCTTTTTCTGTGATGAGAATTTAGTATCTACTCATAGCCTCTTTCAAGCAAGTACAGTTTTGTTGACTAAAGTCGCTATGCCTACATTAATTATGTCTCTGTGACTTATTATTTTTACTCCTGAGAGTTTGTGCCTTTGACCCCCTTCACCCACTCCACCCCCTCCCCATCCCATCCTCCAGCAACCACTAAGCTTTCTAAGTAACTGAATATGGGTTTCTTCTTTATTATTATTTATTTTTATTTTTTACTCTATTTTGTATTTTGTTTTTATTTTTTATTTGTCTTTGTGAATTTTTTTTAAGATTCCATATATATGCCAGATGGTATCACATTTGTGTTTCTCTGTCTTATTTTGATTTAGTTTTTAAAAAAGTCACTTTTCAACAGTCAGCTGTAAGCATCACAGCTTCCACAGGTGAGGCGTCACCTGAGGTACATACTTCCAGAAAGCACTTGAAATCGCCTGGGAGCTCACCTGCCTCAACCTGACTAGCCCACCTCCACTCAGCACCTTGGGGTCTGCCCAAGGAATCAGCCTCTGTGTGTTAGCAGGAAAGCAAGCCCCCGCTTCTGCACTTCCAGGAAGACTGGGTGCACAGGAGGTGGACCGGGCAAGAGGCTGTGACAGGAAAGGCAGAGGAGTCCAGAGGAGTTCCCAGGCGAAGCGTCAGCTCACGACATCATTCAAGGATAATGTTCAGAAAGGCCACTGAGAAGGTGATTCTGAGCCTGCCTCTCAGATCAAGGATCCACTTTAGAACCCAAGCGCCTCAGGTGAGAGGCAGAATAGAAGATGAGTAAAAACTGAAAGGTGTCACTAAGACGCGCCCACCGGAGAGCCTCAAAACAGCACCCTGGACCACAGCCCCAGGGCCTCACCACCTCACGCTGGCAGCCTTAGGGCCAGCACTGGCTGGTGGCAACAGCAAAGTGGGGAACAAAGTCTGGGCCTATTTGTGGGTACTGGCCATCAGACAGCATTCTGAAGTTCTGCAGCAGCAGCAAAGACAACGATGAGGTCAAGTGAGGCCAGAGAATACCAGGTGTCATCAACACCAGCTTGTGGAACACAAGGTATGCTGAGGATCACCCCAGAATATTTGGGGGGAATCTGAAAAGGACTGGGAACCCCCAAAGTAAATGTCAGAGCTGGAGAAATGTTAACTTGTGACTGTTTTGGATTCTTTCTTCACCCCTGGGCTGGTGCAGTTTGGGGAAGATGGATGAAATCAGCAGATGTTCAGAAGCCAGAGAACAGAATTAGTCACCCTGTCCAAGAAGATGAATTCTCTCCTTTCTGCCTCCTTGTGACATCATTGTTCCAAAGCGCAGCACCCTGGGGTGCCTGATGAAAAACTCTATTTCTAGAGCATTCACAAAGGTTCCTTTGTCTCAGCAACGGACTAACAGACCAAGGTCATTGTACTGCCAGCAGTTGCTCTCTCAGCTCCACATCTGTAACACTCCCTGCAGCAGCAAGCAGGCTGTCCCCAGGGAGAGGCCGCTGAGCAGCTGGGCAGCAGCTACAGCAACGGGCCTGACTCAGCACTTCCTTCCTTCCGTCAAAATCCTATCCAGAGCCACTAGCACCAGCTTCCAAATGGGATATTTGAGAACACATGGCTGATTGTGCTCTTCAGTGCTGAGGAGTGCTTTGCAAAGGGTTGGCCAGAGTTCCGAAGAGACTAGATTATCTGGATGAGTTTGAGGAGTTCATTAGCACTGAACTAGATGTCATTTTTGGCTTGCTTCTGGACAACACAACTTTTTCAAACACTTATAAGGTGTATGTGGAGATGGAGCTCCCCACCCATCAAGAAAAGGCACTGGCTTGGATTCCAGCACAGCAAGAGTGTTCCACCAAATGACACCCAACACCCACCTAGTCCTCTGGGACCCGGTTACAGGAGTCACAGGGAGCTGCCCGGGGCCAGAAACAGTCTTTCAAGGAGGGGTACATCAAAGGGACTAGGACAGCTGAGCTCGACAGTCGAGTTTAACCCCCCTCAGCCAAGTCACCAGTTTGCACGCCAGCTGTACCAGCCAGCTTGTAAATGTCAGGGGTTGAAAAAATCATCAATTTTCATACAGGGATTTTTCATTTCGTAGTTTGAAAACTACAGTCACTCACACATATAAAGGGCATACTTTTGAAGCCAGCAGTGTGGGAAAGCACAGGATTTAATTATAGTCCCATGTTAATTTAGATGAACTTTGAGTTATAAATCGCTCACATTAGACAGGGTGGGAGGAGAGAGAAGGAGGTGGGATGGGGTGTGGTGAGAAACAGATACGAGACTGCCAGTGAGGTGAGCATTCGACTCAAAATTCTACTGCGGAGCAATATTTGGGCTGCATTTCATGTCCGATCTGATAAGTGAAAATCCCACTTCAGATTTCCATTTCTGATAACAGGAGATACTGGAGTCAGAAATTGTAACACTCTGACACTTTTCAGTCTCGTTTTATAGTTGATAATACACAACAATTTGTTGGTTTTTTTTTTATAGCCCCTGGCAGCCTGAAATTCAAAATGACCCATCATATTCCTCAGCAGATGAAACTGAAGACTTAACAGACCAAGGCCCCTTGGGAAGCACGAGTCAGATCGAGAAAATCCAATTTTTTTCACCTCCACATGGCACTGTCCCTTCCACTTTCCAAACCTGCACAGCTCCATATTCTCGGTTGTTTTTTTTTTTTTTAAGAATTATTATGCATACAACACACGGGAGGTACAGGCCAGAGGTGCGGGTGGTGAAAGACAGATAGGGGAGCAGAACAAGCAGACTCCCTGAAATACACTGCTGAGGAGAGCAGCGGGTGAGGCAGGAGAGGTCTGCTGCCCCATGTGGGGCCCCTCCCTGGCTGGAGGCAGGGATCGAACTCGTGCTGCAGTGGCTGCAGTTTGCTTCATAGTACGGTGCTCAACCCACTGCGCCACCAGGGAGGCCCAATAAATAAATGTTTAAAAAAAGAAAAGGTAAGACAAGTCCCCGTGACACTGTTCAGACCAGAGTAGTTAAGAGCGCTCTGAGCCATGCTGCCTGGGTTCAAATCCCAGCTCCAGCACTCAGTAGCTATGTGATCTTGTGAAAATGACTTAACTTCTCTGTGCCTCAGCAAGCTATCAATTATGACACCCACTTCCTAAGGTTCTTAGGAGGATTCCAGGCATTGAAAAATCAAAGAAAAGAAAGGAATGCTGGGACAGCTCTGGGAGCTAGTGGGAATTCCCAAGGGCTCTGCTTGGGATTTGGCCCTGGCAGACCGGGAAGTCTGTGGCCATTACTATATGCTGTTACTAAGGATGCACCAGAGACAGAGTGGGGAGCAGAACAGGCAGATGGACTGAAACACACTGCTGAGGGGAGCAGCAGGCGAGGCAGGAGAGGTCTGCTGCGCCCTGTGGGTCCCCTCCCTGGCCCGGGATCGAACTCTCGCTGCTGCTGTGCCACAGATGCTTCACAGTGCGGAGCTCAACCCCTTGCGCCACCAGGGAGGCCCCTGTGGAGCAGTTTTTAGGGGCACCCAGGCACCTCACTTCTGGTTAGATTTCCCACAGACACGCAAATCCTTCCTCGCCCATCCCTGCACTGTGCAGGCTCAGGAACCCGATCTGGGGTCTAGGAAGAAAACCGTGGTCCTGGCACCCGGAGGCTGGGTGGAAGCTGCAAGGTTTACCAGAGCTTGCTGGCTACTCGTGAGAAAGGCCCGGCTGCCTCGGCACACAGCTTTGACTTTGCTCAAAGCAAGCGCTGTCCAGCTCGTCTTTGGCATTTCCCCAGTGCTTCTCGGAGCGAGCTAAATGTCACGCTTCATCGATAGGTCGATAAGTTGTGTTTATCGAGCTGACTGTGCGCGCGGGCGTGCGGATGCTGCAGACAACCGCCGAGGAGACGGAAAAAACAACCCTGGTCAAAGGTTAGGGTTTACGCACAAAGAACGAGACTCACCCCCGGTTCTCTGGGCACTGCGCTTGCCAGGCTGGGAGGCTGCCAGGCCTGCTCTCTTAGGGCTCCACGAGGAAATGGCACAGGAACACCCAGGGCCGGGAGGGCCTTTCTTGACGCGCTGCTGACCCCTAGAGGCCGCCAATTAAACAGCACCCCAAAGGACCACCCACTTCTCTGCCAGCGTCTGGACGGGCGCGCTGACTTGTTTTCCTAGAAAATAAGGCAATCTCTTTGCTCTTTAACTGTTACTTAACAGGAAACACCTCACTTATTCCTTGACTGCCTGATTATAGCTTTGTATAAAAGGCATTGTTTTCTGCTCCCAAAAGGGAACGAGATAGGTTGGAGACAGGAAAAGTATTTCAAAGTTGTTTGTCTAGTGTGGGACCCAGTGCCAGTCGGTTTAGGGTGGGTACTTGACTTTCCAAAGGACCACAAGGCCAGGCCTGCCAAGGCGAGAAAGGAATTCCACTCGGCCCAATGCAACAGGGCCCCGGGCAAAGCCACGCGCCTGGCTGTCTGGGACACAGGGCAAGCCGCCTGCTCCGGCCCTCCCTGGTGCGGCCCCGACCCCGGTGGTGGGTTGGGTCTGCTGCTTTCATCTTGCTTCAGCCCAGTGTGTGCACAGGAACGCCAGGAACCATGAGGTGTCCTACCTGGTCCGACTCCGCCGTGGAAAGCGTGTTTTACACCCCTAAGCAAAACACCCACATCATCCTATTTTGTTGTAGCTTTTTTTTTTTAAGACTTATTTATGCACACAAGGACTGGGGTGCAGGCCAGGTGCGTGGGGGTGAGAGAAGTCACCAGAGACAGAGTAGGGAGCAGAAAAGGCAGATGGACTGAAACACACTGCTGAGGGGAGCAGCAGGTGAGGCAGGAGAGGTCTGCTGCGCCATGTGTGTCCCCTACCCCGCCAGCGGCAGGGATCGAACTTACGCTGCAGGGGCTGTGTTGGCTTCATAGTGTGTTGCTTAACCCATTGCGCCACCAAGGAGAGCCCCTGTTGTAGCTTTTTATTCCACATTATTGGTCATACAGAGAAGGAAAACATAGGAAGCAAGAGGAAGCGTTCGGGGACGTGAGCAGTTAAGTATGGACAACTACTGTGTCAGCTGGGGTCTTTATTTCTAAAAGGAACTCTAGGGAAGATGAATTCTAATCGGAGACGTAAGGGTTTTGCCAGGATCAGTCACCCAGGCCAGTGTTCTCTCTTGTAAATGGTCTTCCAGCCTCTTGAACTCCACTAGCAGAGGCCAGAAGACCCCAAGAAGGGGTCCACATTCTTATTTTTATGAACGAGGAAACAAAGGGGGGAAGGGAGGACGTGACATCTGCAAGATCACACATCTGTCAGGGAGGACACCGGGCTAGAGCCTTCTGCGGCCAACTGATCTTAGAATGATTCACGCAAGGGAAAACCTGGGCATCTCTAGAGTCCAACGCCCATTCTCACTTAAAGGAGCCAAGCTGCATTTTCAGAAGTCTGTCTGGGAGAGCAAACAACAAAGGCATTCTCTGAGAAGGGCCGTCTGGAGCCATGTCTAGCCAGCCACAGCCCCGCACCCAGGACCAAGCAAGGGCTGGAATGCTTGACACAGACCTCCACTCAGCGCCAGCTCTGACAAAACCACTGAAACCTAACACCACAGTTCAGTTACCACACACACACACACACACACACACACACCCTCTGTCTGAGCTGTGCCAATCACGGCAGACACAAATCTAAATTAACCATTTATTGAAACCTATTCCCTTAGAGAAAGAAACTTGCTCTTGATGGAACTTACCACTAACTCCAGGTTTATTCTCTAAATGTCATTGTTTACTAGGAAAAGAACAATAACAATAATAATAATAAAACACAACAGAAAGAAAAAGACAAGGACAAATCAGAAACACTTTGTGTGTGGGAGGGCGAGGGAATGGGAGGAGGGCAGAAAGAGCACAAGGGACTGAGGTGATGGTGCATAGGTGAGATGGTGGTGGGACATCCATGGGGACCACAACTGATGTCAAATATATACAAATAAGTAAAAAAATAAGTGTCATTGTTTACTGATTAACAATTACAGGGAGGGGAATAGAGGGGAACTGCTATGGTGTTGTCATAGAAAGACTACAGAATTCTAACTGGTGCCACAAGATTCCCAATTAGGAGAGGAAAAAAACGGAGTCCCCACATAGCAAGTTAAAGTCTTAGTGGAAAATGACAAAATCACAGCTACAGCATCCAAAGACACGTAGCCAGGTCTCAAAAGACATCAAGTATCAACATTTGAATCATCAATCAGTTTTCTATGTCACCGCATCCTTCCTCTCTCCCTTTTCCATCCTTCAGAACCCCAAACCCAAGACTGCAGCCACAGAGTTAGCTGATTGTCCTGGCTCCTTGTTCCTCATTATCGATCTTCCAGGGCCAGATGTGTTCTAGGGAGTAAGAAAGAGGCAAACATCACCAAGTTTGGAAGTCTCTTTAATAGCAAGCGGATGGTAATTACATCGTTGGACGAGATCCTCGCTCGGGGGAGGGAGGAAGGAGCAGATGTGGACAGGGTTCAATAAAGGGTTTTACACTGCCGGAAGCTTCTAAGGAAGGGCAACAAGTTTTGGCAACCCATTTCACAGTTTTGTAATTTACAAGAGATTTTTCGGAAAGGAAATATAAAGGCGAAGAAAGCATCCACACCCTGCAGGGAACATTTCTTGCCTAAAAAAACAAAAACAAAAACTGTTCCTTGCTTTTTCGTCTCCTGTCAATGGCTCATACACAAATTAAGACTGGTTCACAGACAGTTTCTGATTTTTCCTAGAATAGACAATTTACTTTCCTCTCTGAAAAGCTAACATCTGGACAGAGTATTCGTATCTGTGTCTTTATCTGCCTAAATATTAGAAGGGACTTAGTAAAAAAGGAACCTTAACAAAAACAAGAGGGGGAAAAAAAAATCAGGAAGAGGCAGTTTTACGAAGAACAGACTGCCAGCTTTCTCTGCAGATTCCAATAACCTAAAAACATTGCTCAGCAAATTAAATGTTTATTTTTATGTGGCCTGGCACACACTTTTGACTTGTAGTGCCCAGCAGCCTGACAGTGCTCGAACTGTGGTTTCTAACAAAATCGGCCACACGTCCTCTATTTACGGAACCCAGATCTGAATGAAAATAACCAAAGACACATCACTGAGCAATCTGCCCAACGGACATGCGCTAGAGATATCTTACCATGGACACGGTGTTGCTATGGACACTGGAGGCTACAGGATTCTGGCAAGTTTTAGAATTATTCTGTATAAAATCTAGACGACTTCAGCCTTTCATGTCATTCTTGGTGTAACCGAACCAAGGGAACTGACTGGCTCTCAATGGAAAAGGATTTACTTTTTAATTTTAATAAGTCTTGGCTTCGCTGGTCATCTGGAGACTAAGCAGCTGGCGATGGCAGATCTCTTTGCCGTTACTACGCAGTGAAGGGAAGAGGAGCCTGTGGCCCACTTGAGTTTTCATTGTGCTTCCACAGCCCTGAGCCAGGCGAGGAAGGAGGCTCTGCGCTCGGGCCCTCCGGTCCCCCCTGACCTAGGGTTCCCTGCGCTGCCCAAGCCCAGATCACGTGGGGTCCCATTCTGCCTGCTAGGTAACTGCAGCCCTTGCGGTCTGTTGGCACTTTGGAAAGAGGCCTCTCTGGCTCGGAGTGGTTTGCCCAGGAAAGAGACGCCACTAGGTCTGCAAGGCCCCCATTGTCGCCACAGCTAGGCCTTCTTTAATGTCACAAGGCCACCTCCAACCGGGGCTCGCCTGGCAACGCACATGCAGCGCCGTTACGGAGAGGAGGCTCCTGGCAAGTTGTCCTGTGCCGAACGTGACTGCCGCTCGCTGGAGGAGGGCCCGCCTCTCAGACGCCCTTACTCATCTCCTCCCAGCCCAGGTGAGTCCTGCCTGGCCCTCTCTGCCTCTCACATCATAGGACATCAAGTCTGTTCATTCCAGTTTTCCCCTTGTAAATGTTCATCTGCATCGCAGATTCTTGAAATACAAATTCCGACGGAGTTCTGGCATCACAGCTCCCCGAGGTCCACACACTTTGTGCTCTTAAGAGACAGAAATGATATTGAGAGACATAACTGTGCAGGAAAATGGCATCTGCTTAGATGTGCAATGTAACAGTAACTCTGAGATGAGATGCTCACTTGAGTACACTGGAAACCGAATTCTGGCACCAGGACACAGGGAGAATCCTTGCAGAAGAGACTGTCACGCTGCAGTCTGTGCTGCCACGAGCTCAGGGACAGGGCTGGACACCTCAGTGTAGCTCAATCAGATGGTGGCAGGCACCGTGTGGGTCTCCCCGCCCTCTCCGACTCTGGGATTCTCTCGAGACCCTGAAGTCTACTCCACACCACCAGGCAGAGAAAAGTAACCAGGCAGCCATAAGAAAAATATCTCTGCAGTCCACGCGAAGCCAGGATCCATTCTGCATTGTGATCAGAAGTGGGAAGTCGGAGCTGGCCTGCAGTGACCAATTAGCAAGCAATCGTTCTCCGTGGACGCGAGCGTGTAGACACACACTCTCACTTGCTCGCTCTTCTCTTCTCCTGGATGACGTGGCTCATCATTCTGTCTTTCAGTTATTCCTGAAAGTGTCCCCCCTTTCACTTAAACTTACTCCGTTTCCAAAGCCCCAGTCTGCCAGCAAACAGAAAAGCGACGCCTTCCACGCGCACAGCATGGGCACTGGGGCAAAACTGTCCTCCTCTTCCAGGGCCTCCTCTTCCCCTCCACCTAAAGAGCAAGCATGTCAGCAGCCCCTCGGGCTCGGGCCCAGCGGAGCTGCACGCTCAGACCGCCAGCAGCATGCTCTGGGAGCTCCCGTGGCCAGGCGCTCTGGGAATAGCACCTTGGCAGCATGCGAACATACCCCTTGCTGTCTTCCTGCACGTGCCCTTGGCTGTTGTTCTTCACACCCAAAATAGAAGGCAGTTATCGAAGGATGGTGGTTAAAGCCGGAAGACCAGACGCCCTTGTTTCGGGCCAGCTAAGCGGCTTGCCCACGCTCGTGCGGTCGCTGGCAGAATCAGACTAGAAGCCGGTCCCTCTCCTAATTCCTGGCTTGCTGCCTCTCCCAGTGGGCCACCCTGCCTCCTGGTTAGGTGTGTCCATGTCTGTGAAAATCACGAACTTGTCTAGTCATGGGTTCACTTCCATAGCAAAAACCACAGCTGCCGGGCTCCCTGGCTCCTCCTGACTCTAACCACTAAAGAATCCCTGGAGCAGGTGGGGTAGTGTGTGCTCATGTGCGCTTGTGTAAGTGAGCATTTGTGGGGGGTGCACCTGAAAAAAGGGGAGTTTTAGCGAAAACCCAATTTGCTAAATCTTTTGGGGATGTTCCCATGAAAATAAGTAACACACAGCTAATGACACCCTACCACAGGGGCAGAACAAAGACCAGTTTCTCTCCAGACCACCAAATGGCTCTCTCGGTTCAATTTTTTAAAGAGAGAACATTAACATAATTCCACCGATATGTATTTGGTCAAAGGCTAAACATTTTCTGATAAAATATATATGAATGACCATTCCACCTTTTAAATCTAGGTAAATTTAAATATAGGTAAGCCTCCACACATAAAATTCCAGTTTCCCTTTCGATGGAACAAGCCAGGCAAGCTTCTTGATTTCAGTCACAGGAGTCATTCTTGTCCAGTGTGTGAGAAGAGATGTGACCCAGCCGGGCGATGGCTGCAGAAGGTACAGCTCACGGTCACCTCGGCTCAGGTATGGAGCCAATCACAAACGTGAGGCAGCAAAGCGCCGAACTCGCTCACCCCAATGGACGAAACGCCAAGGTTTGCTTGGTTAACCGGCAACTTGGAAGGAAATTCAGTTTACTTGAAAGTAACCTTTAATGTCTTTTTCCAAAAAGAGAGAGTGAGTACTTAAACACCAATGGAAGCCACTAGACTGTCTCCCCCCTGACTTCAAACTGCAGTACCCTGTTTTAGCACAAGCAGCCGCTGCCTTCACAGCACCAGTCGATGACACAGAAAATGCTGAGGTCATCAGGTTTACACCGACGTGCCAGGAAGATGGACAAGACTCCCACAAGTTCTCTGGGCTCTGCTGCTGCTGTTTTGTTTCTTAAACCCAAAACTGTGATGACGTTTCATCAGGCCTGTGTAAAAAATCAGCCGCCCCGATGCTAGGTTTAGGCAAGTGTTGTAGGAGAGGCATTCCACACCCTAAACCACTAGAACCGGAGGCGGACAGGTCCAAGAAAATGAATGTTTTAAATAATTCCGTGTTAGCATCACAAAGGATATCCCCTATTAGTATGTGTTGGCTAAATGATGACAGCGAGATTTCCAGTTATTGTAGCTGTTCTTTCTGTGAGCTGTCTTGAGTATTATGATCATTAAAACTCCCTCTCTGAATGAAACTAACCCATAAAATATTCCAGTTCTGTTGCTTTAAAAACTCACTGCCATTAGGTTTGTCAAAGTGTTGGATTACAATTTTTAAGTAAATTAGACAGTGGGATCCTTTTTTTTTTTTTTAAGAATAAAAAGATTAAGAAAGTAAAGAAGGATGTATCATTTAAAAATTTCATACTGGTTTATTTTTCTATTAAATTTATCTATGGCTTCAGAGTTTAAGTGGCACTTGGATTTTAGATGTTTTCATGATTTAACAAGTGGCCATATGATTATAAAGAAAGGGTGAATGCCTCTCCTTTCTTATGTGGGATAGTTTATAAATACTTTAAAGAAATCGATAATTTATGTCTTTCACCCCGTTTATATTTTCTCGACTTTCAAAGTGGCTTTGGAATTAGCATGTTTTCAAACAACCGAACATGCAAGTAATGTTTAGATCGAAAGATAAACCAGGTGCTACATGTCCAGGAAACCTGGTAAACAGCAGAACACTTAAAGGCTTCTTGCTCTCCCTGTCCAAAACTAAGTGATTGATTAGCCTTTCCTACCCCTGGATTTGCACTTGTGCAGTTTAATGATTAGGTATTAAAACTCATGCTTTATAAGCAAAACCTTTCACTTACGGACACTTAAAGGTACATAAAAGTGCAGACTGCATTTCTTCTCTGCCATGCTTTTCCTCAAAACATACCCTTAATACATTCAGAATTCTCTGCATTCACATAGGTGAATGTTAATTCCCCGACACAGACTCAAGAGAGAACAGTCAGCCACAAAATGGATTCTAAATTCAAAATGGTAAAGGCTACCGACACGACTCCATAGAAATCCACTGAAACAGGAGTAAAATTCAGTTATTTCTGAGCAAAGCTCATCCCAGATATTTTGTGGTTGTTAAGAAGGTATTTCATCTTAATCTGGGCGCTGGGAGTCAGGCGTCCTGTTTCTTCCAAGTGCTAATGCAAAGTGCTAACCCAGGCGCGCCGACCCCACCTTGCCACCTGGGCGCTCCCGTTGCTCTAAGGGGGGAGCCTTCAGAAGTTTACTGCTGACTGACCCCCATTTGGGGGTGCTCCGCCTCTGGCTCCTCTTCTTCCACGTCTGCACTGTATTCTTCAAAGGCGTCATCATCTGCATCAGGAAGCCCCAGTAGCTACAGCGGAGAGAAGAGAAACATCTGTGAGCACCAAGGCCACAGGCAGGGAGCAGGTACCAGAATCCATCCGATGCTGACATCCTGAGGACTCAGGTAGCAGCTATGGATTTCCCATGGGGTTTAATTACCCCCAACGACTATAAAGTTATCAGGTGGAAATGCCAATCCTTCACCGGCCTGGTGTCCAGAGGCCTAGGGTTGTTTTTTTTAAAGATTTACTTATTTATGCACACAAGAGCTGGGGTACAGGCCAGAGGTGCGGGGGGGTGACAGGATTCACCAGAGACAGAGTGGGGAGCAGAACAGGCAGATGGACTGAAACCCACTGCTGCAGGGAGCAACGGGCGAGGCAGGAGAGGTCTGCTGCACCCTGTGGGTCCCCTCCCTGGCCGGGGATCGAACTTGTGCTGCAGTGGCTGTGGATGCTTCATAGAGTGGTGCTTAACCCCTTGCGTTACCAGGGAGGCCTCAGAGGCCTAGGTTTTTTTGGGGAGACTGATGATTCTCTGCTTTTAAGTCTAGACATAATAGCACTTACCTCCTACTGAGGCATAAAGGTATAATCTCTGTGCACGCACACCTGCAGAACGCCAGCAGCACCACAATGGGCAGTTCTGGGATCTACTCCCTTCTGCATTTTCCCCTTGCTATTACTTACAATACACATACAAAGAGAAATGCCTAAAGTCTTCAGCAACAAAATAGGCAAATTATGGTGTATTGGTAAGATGAAGTCTTACACATACACTAAAAATAGTATTTTTGAACAACTTAATGTTACAAAAATAGGCTCCTAAGAGTAAAAAAAGCATGATAAAAATTGCATTTTCATTAGGATTCAGATTTCCTTAAAATGTATACACATTTGCATACAAGAAGACTTCAACGAAATATACCCAAATGCTAAGAGTAGTTTTTATACAGTGGGATCATGGGTAAACTTCTTCCTTTTTCATCTTTTTGTGTTTTCGGAATGCTGTGCAATTATCACCAAGGCAATTCACAGTAAACATTCTCTCAAAGCCTTGACTGGCCTTTGGGTAGAAACTCTTGGAGGGCCATTGGCGAGGCCTGATCAACATGAACCAAGAGCTCTCATGCTGGCAGGGAGCCACGGCCTTGGCGCTCCTGGGCCTTGTCAGCCAGGGCCCTGCTTGCAGCCCACAGCACATGCTCGAGGAGGACACTCTGCCCGAGGTCAGAGGACTTTCTCCAGGGTGGGCCCTTGTAGCTATCAGGCAACTTCACTACATGGCCCTATGACCCAAACACTACGCCCCCAAACTGAGTTGAGACCCTAAAATAATATGCAAAAGGGCCTCCCTGGTGGCGCAGGGGTTAAGCACCTCACTATAAAGCATCCGCAGCCACTGCAGCACAAGTTCGATCCCCGGCCAGGGAGGGGACCCACAGGGCGCAGCAGACCTCTCCTGCCTCGCCTGCTGCTCCCCTCAGCAGTGTATTTCAGTCCATCTGCCTGTTGTGCTCCCCACTCTGTCTCTGGTAACTCCTCTCACCCCCCCACCCCTTCATGCCTCTGGCCTGTACCCCAGCTCTTGCATGCATAAATAAATAGATCTTAAACAAATAAATAAGCAAAACAACATGCACCATTCTGGTGTGTTTGCATGGTCTCCCTAGTGGCCTGCTGGCCATTCCCCCTTCTCGCCATTCCCCTCCTAAATGCTTCACCAAGGAAAGGCTGAGAACAGTCCCGATCAACAGAGCTTTCCTCTAAAGCCCTCCAGCTGCAGCTCTGGCAGGTCTCACTGCACCCCACGAACACACTCAAGACAGAATCACCTGCTGTACCCCTGGGGTCATTCTATGTCTGTGGCCTGCCAAGGGGAACATGGCCGGGCAACCGCAGCCCCGTGGCCCCCGAGAGCTCAGAGAGCGGCAGCAGAGCTCTCTTGTTGGCACGGAGCGGGGACAGGACAGCTCTGCCAGCGCGTCCGGGTTGGGTGTCACAACCAGCACGCGCTGGGAGAAGGGAGAAGCCCCATCCCCATCGTGTCTTCCCTTCAGGTTTTAGTGAATGGGGTAAAAGATAATATTTGCCTCTAAAGAGAGAAAGAGAGAATGGTTACAACAAACACAGATGACTCATTTTGGTGCTCGAGTTTTATTTGAAGATGACACAGCAAGATGAACGTGCCAGATGAGGGGTAATAACTTCATAGCTAGTCAAATGGAAATAATGTTGCTACCAGGAACTCCGGAATCACCCAAATGCCAAAAGACAATGTATTTATTCAACAATAAATCTAACTCCTTGTGCACTGAGGGGATGGATGTCCTTGAAAAATGACCAACCAGCAACATCCCTCCCACTTAACAAACCTGACAGGCAGGGGCTGACCCAGGATCAGGAGGAT
The DNA here is from genome assembly GCA_019455555.1 of Galemys pyrenaicus. NCBI lineage: Eukaryota > Metazoa > Chordata > Mammalia > Eulipotyphla > Talpidae > Galemys > Galemys pyrenaicus. The sequence goes on along the minus strand of JAGFMF010011726.1, from coordinate 9,599,039 downwards.
TCCGGGACCCAGTGGGGGGAACAGGGTCTGCTCAGTGGCTGCTGTGGACAGAGGTCACGGCCACACCATGCAACAACATGTTTGCCATTTATCCTAAAGAGACATGACACGGAGCTCTGCTACGCTGCCGGGGGGAATGCAGATTAACCCAATCTCTATGGAATGCTGTATGGCGGTTCCTCATCTGCTAAAAATGGAGCTCCCATATGACCCAGCAATCCCGCTCCTAGGGATCTACCCAAGGGCACAAGCACACCGATCCAAAAGAACACCTGCACCCTTCTGCTTACTGCAGAACTATTTACAACAGGTAAGGCCTGGAAACAACCCAAATGCCCCAAAATAGATGACTGGGTCAAGGAGCTGTGGTACATATACACAATGGAATACTATTCAGTGATCAAAAAGGATAATCTAGAGTCATTTGTAGAAACACAGATGGAGCTAGAAGGGATGATGCTCAGCTAACTAAGTCAGAAGGAAAAAGAAAATACCAGATGGTTTCACTTCCAGGAGGAATATAAGGGAACCAAATAAGGGACCAAGGAAAAGAAGAATAACAATTAAAAAAATCACAATGCAATAAAAACAAAAAGACAACAACAAATCAGAGGCACTTGGGGGAGGCGGGGAGACAGACTGGGATAAGGGCAGGAAGAGCACAAGGGGCTGATGTGACGATGCACGGGTGAAATGGTGGTGGGAAATGGGGACCACGATTGATGTCAAATATATATAAAGGGAAAAAAAATAAAGAGACATGCCATCAATTATAATTCTTCGTAATACACTTTGCTGATTCACCCTGACCCCTGCACCCTCCTCTCCTCACATCAGGATTGTTTATGGAAAATACTCATCATGTTAAGCAGGAGACTATCAGCAGCTCCCTTTCCTTCCTCTCTCCTCTTCCTAGTGCCCTACCCGAGAAGGTGCCTACCTCACCTGAGACGCCAAAGCACAAAGCTCTAGCTAGGTCCATAGTGTCAGCCACACGAAGGTCCTTCTCTTTGGTGGGAAGTACTTGGATGCGCTTTCAAAAGCTTCTCCTCTGCCCTTATAAAATGGACAAAGGAGAAGCGGTTCTCACTGGCCTTCTGGATTTTTTTTTAAGATTTATTTATTTATGCATATAAAGCTGGGGTACAGGCCAGAGGCAAGATTCACCAGAGACAGAATGGGGAACAGAACAGGCAGATGGACTGAAGTACACTGCTGAGGGGAGCAGCAGGAGAGGCAGGAGACGTCTGCTGCGCCATGTGGGTCCCCTCCCTGGCCGGGGATCGAACTTGCGCCGCTGTGCCGCAGATGCTTCACAGTGCCACCAGGGAGGTCCATGCCATCTGGACTAAAGCATGTAAGCTCAGGCTCACTGAGAAGCTGTGTGGAAAAGGCAAGGCAAAGGGCCCTGGAAGCCAAGGCTGTAGCTGGATCTCTGCTGCGTCTCTGTACAGAGGGAACCACGACACCTAATCTACCTCAACGAGTAACTGGAGACTAAGCCTGAGCATGAATATGGCCATGGCCTGCAGCCCATACAGCTCTACGTGAGTACATCTAGTTAAGTTGTATTAGCTTGATTTCCACTTTATTTTTTTTAAAGATTTTATTTTTAGGTTTGCCTCACCATGTGGGTCAGATCCCTGACTAGGGATCGAACTCGTGCTGCAGTGGCTGTGGACAGCCTCATAGTGCTGAGACCTAACCCCTTGAGCCACCAGGGAGGCCCTCTTGATTTTCACTGGAGAGCACAGCAGTTCATTTACTCAAGTGGGGTTACTCCTGTCTCAGTAGACTGCGCCCACCCTGCCTCTGCCTCTCTTCTGCTGTGCTTGCTTCTGGACTACCTCACTGTCAAGTCTCGCTACGGGAAGTAAGAGAAGGGAGAAGCTCAATTCTGTTGGCTCCCCATTTGAGTGAAAGGCTGGCATTTAGCATCCCACTGGACCAATCAATTTTGTCTTACTTGTGATTTAGCAATAACAGTCACCACTGGTTCAGTTACTCTCTGCTAGACATCATCTTAAGCAGACACGAATTTCTTTGGTTCCCATAACAACCCTATGGAATAAGTACTATCACCAGTCCTCTTTCCAGAAAAGACCTAGAGAGGTTCAGTAACCTGCCTGAGTTATCCAGGAAATGGCAGAGCCGTAATTCACACTTAGGCTACACACGTCACGTGCCTAAATATCAGGCTGCCGGGAGATTCCCTCCAGCTGCCAACACTGTAGTGGGAGTTTTTGATGTTTGCCACCAGGTAATACACCTTTCAAAAAATGCAACACCATAGTCCTCCCTTTACCCTTATATATGCCAAGACTCCCGGTGGATGGCTGAAACTGCAGACAGTACAGAACTGTATATACTGTATTTTCTCTTGTATATAATACCTACGATGCTTAATTCATAAACTAGGCATAGAGTTTAACAACAATAATAGAATAAAGCAATTACAACAAAATACTGTAGAATGTGGTCTCTGCCTCACTTTCAAAGTATCTTCTTACACGGAATATTTTCAGACTGTGGTTGACAGTGGGAAACTGAAACCACAAAAGGCAAAACTTTGGGTAAGGAGGGAACTATTATATGCAGTGTTAACGTCTGCATTTATGAGTGCACCATTTGGAAGCACGGAGACGAGAAGAAGCACCAGAGCTAGAATTTGTCTGGCATCCTAAAGGTTACCATACTGCTAGGTGTGCAACAATCTTCTGTATCCACTGCCCTCTAAGGTGGGTAAATTTAACTGAACATCTGGATTCCAATGTTTAACAGTCAAGAATATAAGCGCCAGGAGTAGAAAGAGACTGGTAAGAATCCTGGAGTCTTTGCTTTTACTGCACCCAAGCAAAAAAAAAAAAATAATCCTGTTTACATTGAGATTATTTCTGATCGTTATTCATTCATATTTCAGTAATTTTTTTAATTGATTGAGAAATAAATTTTAATGCTCTGCTCGACAGTTATGGGAATTTCCAGGGTCTCGCTGTCCACGAAGCTCATTTTGAACAACCTATGAGCACATAAGAAGGCTGGAATGGGGGCCTCCCTGGTGGCGCAAGGGGTTAAGCACCGCACTATGAAGCATCTGCAACTGCTACAGCACAAGTTCAATCCCCGGCCAGGGAGGGGACCCACATGGCACAGCAGACCTCTCCTGCCTTGCCCGCTGCTCCCCTCAGCAGTGTGTTTCAGTCGATCTGCCTGTTCTGTTTTCCACTCTGTCATGGTGAATCCTCTCACCCCCCACCCCCACACACCTCTATACCCCAGTTCTTGTATGCATAAATAAATAAATCTTTAAAAAAATAAGAAGGCTGGAATGCCCCATCCAAGCAGAGTTGTACTTGAAAGCAAAAGATGCTAACCCTTGGGAATTAAAGTTCTTCAGACCCGAGAGGGTCCTGATTATCTGTAAGCTAACTCTTTTTCAAAGTGGTGAAACCAGTCGCGGCCAGACCCCATTGGTGCCCACCACCTGCTGTCCCTGGAGGAGCAGGCACTCAGCACAGCAGGCTGCAGCGTCTACTGAAGAGAGGAGGCGACGTGCGCACCTTGCAGAGCTCGGGCAATCAGCTAGGGGTCTGGTGCTTCCGGCCAGCGTCCTGTGCACCAGGCAAGCTCCCCCAGAGGATCCCTGGAAGCACCATTTTCCAAACCTCGCTGTGCGTGTGATTCATGCAGGGATCTACCTAAAACGCAGATTCTGGCTCAGTGGGTGACAGGTAGGACTGAGATTGTGACTTCTAGCAAGCTCCTGAGTGGTGTGGGTCCTTCCGATCCAAGAGCCACACTCTGCGGACAGCGATCCCAAAGCACTGGAGGAACTGGATGCCACTTCTCCTAATGCCCCAAGACGCCTGTGATGCAGGCACTCCCGAGGGGGTCCTGCTCACTCTGCCCTGTTGACACCAGAGGAAAAGAGGCAGGGGTAGGATGGCCGTAAGGCCCAGTGGTCTGAGGAGAAGGAATCCCCTTACTTTTAGGGATTACTGCGGTTTCCAAAAATGACAAGGATTTCATACTGTGAGTCCAAAAAAAAAAAAAAAACAATGGTCAACTTAAACTGTCAGCATTCAGTATCTTATTAAAAACCACAGGTATGCATAATCTTTTTTTTAAAAAAATATTTTTTTTATTTATGCATACAAGAACAGGGAACAGGCCAGAGGTGTGGGGGGGGGGTGAGAGGATCTACCAGAGACAGAGTGGGGAGCAGAACAGGCAGATCAACTGAAGTACACTGCTGAGGGGAGCAGTGGGCAAGGCAGGGGAGGTCTGCTGCACCATGTGGGTCCCCTCCCTGGCAGTGGCTGCGAACTCGTGCTGTAGTGTCTGCAGTTTGCCTCATAGTGCGTTGCTTAACCCACTGCGCCACCAGGGAGGTCCCCTTGTTCTGCATGGCATCCAGCCAAATGTCTGGACCAAAATAACTCACTGTCTTGTAGGAGGGGTTTCTGTGTATGTCTTCCCGGCTGTCCATCCTACCAGGGAGTCAGCTATTTGAGGGCAAGAACTGGGTGCTATGCCTGCTATCACCCTCCAAAACAGAGTCCTGGCAAGCAACAGAGACCCACACATTTTGTTGAAATGTGGTTAAGAAGGAGAGGGAAAGAAGAGCCTTTAGATGGTGAAAAAGAAACAAATAAGGGTTTGTATTTTTTTTCTTTTCAAATCTAACAGCAGATGGGGGAGGGACGTTAGTTGTGCCATTGTTTCAGAGGGCAGAAGGCAAGTAAGAGAAAGCACAGCACAAAGCTGGCCCTGCTGACGCCACAGCTGAACGGGCTCAGCCTTGCCAGCCCCTTCGCTGAGAAAAGGCCAAAGACAGACGCCGCTCCTGGGTCCTTCCTGCCGGAGAGCCTCAGTCGGGCTCTGGATTCTGCTTAACGGGTGCCCCAGAGGCAGCGGGAAGCTGTCCACAGACAGGTCCTCATCTCTCTAGAAAGACTGCGGTGGCCAAGGGGAAACAAGGGTACAAAGCCCAGGACCAGCAGTGCTAAGATGAAGACAGGAATATTCGTCCTGCAAATGAAAGCAGCTGCATAAACTGCTCAGCTCACAGCTTTCAGGGAAGCGAAGTGCTGAAGTTCACCTGCTTGGTAACTGCATAGCGTGTGGGTGTGTATTTCTTCAGCAAACACTTTTAACAACAGCAGTGAAACTCTTTCCTGTGCCTTGTCTCTGAACCCAAAGCTTAAACAGAGCCGTGTGAAGAAACACTCTCTTCAGAGGAGATGGCGAGGGTGTTTAACTGGACCTAGGACTCATTGGCCACATTATTTTCTTTTTAAGATTTTATTATTTATGCACACAAGAGCTGGGGTACAGGCTAGAGGCGTGGGGGGTGAGAGGATTCACCAGAGACAGAACAGGGAGCACAACAGGCAAGACTGAAACACACTGCTGAGGGGAGCAGCGGGTGAGCCAGGAGAGGTCTGCTGTGCCACGTGGGTCCCCTCCCTGGTAGGGATCGAACTTGCATTGCGGTAACTGCAGAAGCCCCACAGAGCAGCGCCACCCACAGCATCAGTCACATTCTGATTCAAAACCCAAAGCCCATAAGCACCTCGCCTTTACCAGCCCTGAAAAGGTGGCTTCCAGCTGCCTCTCCCTGCAGATAAAAACCGAAACAACAAAATCCCCACCAGAGGGCTCCCAGCACACAAAAAGTTCCCATCAGAGGGGACACAGGGCCAGGTAAAAGTCTCACCTTGGGAGCACAGTCCCTGCTCAGGTCTTAAGGCCGCTTGTGGAATGAACTCTGGCCACCAACAACACTAACTCTGTGTCTCAGCAAGCAGCTTGAGCTGACAGAAAACACCCGTCCGACCCAACTGCTTCCAGCTCTGTGTCTGGAGTCTTTGGACTGCAGCTTCCTCGCCTCCCCCATTTTCATGTGACTGGTTCCCAAAATATAGCCACAACCTCAGTAAAGAAAATAGCAAAGTGAGTTCCGAAGGAAACCGCAGAAGCCAATTCTGCAGGCATTTCACTTGCCCCCATCACTGATATTCACATCAAGAGAGCCAGGTGGCTATGAGATACACCTCACACCAGTGAGAATGGCACACATCAAAAAAACTAGCAACAACAAATGTTGGTGAGGATGTGGAGAAAAAGGAACTCTACTACCTGGTGGTGGGAATGCAAACTGGTCCAAACACTATGGAAAGCTGTGTGGTGGTTCCTCAAACTACTGAAATGGAGCTCCCTTATGATCCAGCAATCCCACTCCTAGGAATTTACCCAAAGGACACAAAACACTGATTCAAAAGGACACCTGCACACCTATGTTTATCGCAGCACTTTTCACAATAGGCAAGCTATGGAAACAACCCAAATGCCCAAAAATAGATGACTGGATCAAGAAGATGTGAGATATATATATATATATATATATATATATATATATATATAATGTGGAATATTACACAGCAATAAAAAAGATGCAATTTGCGGCAACATGCATGGAACTAGAAGGGATTGTGCTCAGTGAAACAAGCCAGAAAGAAAAGGGAAAATATCGAATGGTTTCACTTATAGGAGCAAAGTAGAGGAAACAAACAAGGGACTAAGGGGGAAAAAAATCAATTACAATAAAAAAAGAATCAAAATCAACAGACAACTATAAATCTGAGACATTCCCTAGGAGAGGAGGAGGGAGAAGGGACAAAATGGGTGGGAAGAGCACAGGGACTATGGTGATGGTGCACGGGTGAACGGGTGGTGGGAATTTCACAGAGATGAAAAATACACACTTTACAAAAATGAAAAATAATGTAAAATATATATAAAATTTAAATTTAAAAAAAGAAAAGAGAACCAAGTGGCAGGCTAGTGACGAGTCCCTGCAAGCAAACCAGCTGCAAACAGACTATTTCTCTGGGTAAGATTTCGAGAAACCACATTTTTAAAAATTTCGCATACCTTGTATCTCTACTTGGAAGTCTAAGGCACCTCGAACACTGATATGTCCCAAACTGAGCTCCTGACAGTCTCGGCCCCCTCCTCTTCATGCTGCAGCCATCCTCATCAGTGAACCAGATGACTGTGCTGCATAGACAGGAACTCTGGAGTCACCTGGGTCCTCTCTCGTTCTCACCCCCCCCACCAGCAATCTGGTTGGATCTGTAACAGTGTGGTCCCCAGGAAAGGGGGACGCTCCAGGTTCCCTGCCCCACCCAAGGGAGGGTGCAGCTAAGCAGGGAGGAGAAGAAGCCAGAGAGGAGACTGGGGAAGGAAGGAAGCAGGATGGAGAGCAGCAGGGAGACCTGGAGGAGGCACGTGGAGCAGAGGGACATGTGAAGAAGCTGCACTTGCTTCTTGGTCCTGGACTGGTTGGAGCAGATGCGGGTGAGATACTGTGGGAGGTGACAATGGCAGCTTTGATGTTGATTTTGATTTTGTTGTTTTCCTCTTAGATTTGTCTGACCCTTTCTGACCCTTTTCTTTGGGTCTCCACCGAAAGGTACTTAGACGTGTGGCAGGCTTTGGGCCTTGTTTGGGCCAATCCTGTTTGGCTGGACTTTTGTTCACGAGGGAATGGGTAACTCTGGGTGCTTGATTTAGTAACTACATTCTTTGTTTCTTCTGTATTGTTCCCTAATTGTATTAAAGTTCCTTTCCATGAAAAACAACCCAAAAGCCCAAAAGTAGAGGACTGGATCAAGAAGATGTGGTACATATACACGATGGAATATTATTCAGCAATCAGAAATGAGAAATTAGG
>JAGFMF010011726.1:9543053-9591002 GCA_019455555.1 Galemys pyrenaicus | reverse complement strand
AGGGTGCACAAGGGACTGAGGTGATGGTGCACGGGTGAAATGGTGGTGGGTGCCCCCTGGGGACTACAAATGATGTCAAATATAACTAATAAAAAAAAATTAAAAATAAAAAATAAAATAAATAAAAGATACCAAAAAAAAAAAAAAAGTAAAAAAAAAAAAAAGTTCCTTTCCATGAAAGGTCTTACATGTTTTGTCCTGATGCAGCGGATGGCAGAACCCATTTAGAGAGGGCAGGTTTGGGGGTTCTGGGGTGCCCCCTCCCTGTCCGGTAACAGATCTACTTGCACAGCATCTTCAGACTCCACTACTTTGTTGTCCCTCCACTGTGCCCACCCTGGTCCAAGTCTCTGGGTCTCACATGGGTGAGAGCAACAGCCTCCAGGCTACTTCTCTTCCCCGCAGCAGCCCATTCTCTCAGCTCGGTGGCAAGAGGGGGGCTTCCAAATGTGAAAGCAGACCCCCAGCCCCTCCATGTTCAAACCACCCAGAGGCACTCCAAAGCCTCAAAGCAAAAGCCCAAGTTCTTCTGTGACCTGCAAGGGCCCATAAGTGCCTTGCACGCATCACCAGCCCCCCGCAGCCACTCCCATCCTGTTCAGGTCACACCTTGCTCTTCTCTCCTTATTACTAAGGCATCATATGCTGCACTGATTCATTTTGTCTCATACAGACACACTCACACGCACACATACACTGTAAGCTCTGTGAGGTTCAGGCTTTTGTCTGGTTGACTCAAGTACTAGAACAGAGCAGGACGCACCGCCAAGAGCCTGCTGGGCACTTACTAAATATGTATCAGCTGAATGGCAGCAGGACTGACAGCATTTTTAGGCCAAACATCTCTTTTGAATGAACCAAACTGGCTTACAAAATCAACAAGCCAAAAAAATGAATTATCTGGATGAACATATCAGACAGAGTGATAAAAGTCACAGAAATTCCATTTTGTATAACAGCAGATTAAATAATGCAAACAACTCTTTCCAAGATGACTACTAAAAAGGCTAGATGAAGTAAGGGGGGGAACTGCCTTTTTAAATATACTGAAGAATTAGGACCTACCCTGGTAAATCTAACCCAGAAGTTGCTTTTGTTCTCAAGATACTCCCCGACCTAGAGGAAGCAGCTAGAAACGCTACACATTCTTGGTCTACTCTAAGAGCAAAGGGGAACTAAGTCAAACCCAGGTCTTCCAAAGAAACAGATAGTGATAAACCATCCCGACTATAAGCAGAGACCCCAAAAACTTATACCTGCGCTATGGTCTGAAAATTTGTGCCCCCTGCCCCAATTCATGTTGAAATCCTAACCACTTAGGTGATGGTATTAGGAGTTAGGGCTTTTGAGAGGCTATTAGGTCCTGAGGGTGGTGTCCCAGTGAATGAGGACCTCCAGATAATCTCTTTCTCCTGCCACGTGAGACCACAGTGAAAAGGTGACCGTCTGCCTAGGACAGGGGTTCTCACCAGACACCAAGGTGAGACTGGCTTCTCGTCACTTGGAGAGTTCCAGTGACCACAAAGCTTCAATCGTCAAAGGTGGTCTCAGACTAATAGGGCCCCCAGGTTCAGGCAGAAGCTAAGAAAAATCTTCTTTAGTGGAAGGCACCATCATCTTAAGGTCTCCTCCTTGTATTTAGATTTTCAAATACAGGGGCCTCCCTGGTGGCGCAAGGGGTGAAGTCTCAGTACTACGAAGCTGTCTGCAGCCACTGCAGCACGAGTTCGATCCCCAGTCAGGGAGCTGACCCACACGGTACAGCAGACCTCTCCTGCCTCGCCCGCTGCCGATCCCCTCAGCAGTGTATGTTAGTACAGATCTGCCTGTTCTGCTCCCCACTCTGTCTCTGGTGAATCCTCTCACCCCCCCCCACACACACACCTCTGGTCTGTACCCCAGTTCTTGTGTGCATAAATAAATCTCAAAAAAAAAGGTAGTATCCAGTCTCTCCCGAAAAAAAAAACTTAACAAAATAAATTTTCAAATACAATAACCAGCAAAAGAGATAATCCGACACACGAAGAAACAAAATACCGGAGTGAGAATCAAAGGATAACTCAACAGACTTACAAATGCTTATATACGAAAATATCAAACACGGCCTACTATGCAGCCAAGTCTGCTATGCTCAGAGACATAAACGACAAGTTTGAAATTTTCAGCAGAGAAACAGATACTATTTTAAGATTAAAAAAATAAATAGAAATTCTAGAACAAATTCCACTGAATACAGGTAATCTTCAAAATAAGGGTGAGCTTTCATTTTACACGTGTATCAGCAAGAATCAAAACAAACTGTTAGCCACAGATGCACAGATTCTAAATTCCAAGGGATGAGAGGAAGCGAGCACTCTACAAGAGTGTTTATAAAAAAGCAGAAAGTAGAACCATGCCCAACTTCGTATCTCTCCATACCCACAGACATGGAGGTACGTCCTTTTATAGCTTTTTTTTTAAAAGATTGATTTATTTATGCAGACAAGAGCTGGGGTACAAGCCAGAATAACAGGAGGTGAAAGGATTCACCAGAGACAGAGTGGGGAGCAGAACAGGCCAATTCACTGAAATACACTGCTGAGGGGAGCAGCAGGCGAGGCAGGAGAGGTCTGCTGCACCCTGTGGGTCCCCTCCCTGGCCAGGGATCGAACTCGCGCTGCTCTGCTGCGGATGCTTCACAGTGCAGTGCTCACCCCGCTGCGCTACCAGGGAGGCCCCTTTTATAACCTTTTGGCCAAATACACACCTTAGTATTATAAGAGAACCTCCAGAACACTCCCAAGCGTTTTGGTTAGGAACAGGTCCCCTGAGTGAGAAGAGGAATACTCATTGTCTCATGGAGGCTCCGTGTGATTCCCACCCTATCAGAGATTCTCAACGCAAGGGATGCTAGAAATAACCATCATCCCTGCAACAAACAGCTGTGTCACATCCGTGGCCCCTCCCTTCCACCCTCAGCCTCCCTCCCTTGCTGCTATCTCTCAGCCACAGGGCAGACAAGAGAAAAACAATTAGTCATTCCAGGTTTTGCCCAGTTTCCCCACAATCCCTGTTATTCAGAACACAGTCACTCTAGAAAACGAGATGTCTTAGAAGCCAAGCAGGCACCTACAGGTCTGAACGACTTGAAGACTTTTTCCAAGACTTCGTGGAGCGTCTTCTTGCCGCAGGAGGAGATGTAATCCTGTGCCAGCTGCAAGAAAGGCAGGCAGTCCTCGCTCTCACTCCACACGTGCTATGTGCCCGCGGGCCAGGAAAAGGAGAAAATGAAGACACAAAGACACACAGTATTACACTCAGTGTGAAACACAGAAAAGCAAAGGATTTTTTTTTTCTCAAATACATGAATGTGAAAAAGGCCTCCATCCCAGAGTAACATTCGTTCTTGATTTGTCTGCACCAAAGGGAATCAGCAAATGCACGCCCTACAGAACCCCCCTGCTCCCGGTCTGTAATCTCACCTGCTCGGGGCCCCACCAGATCTGCTCATATACAGTGCCAGGGGCAGTGGGGCCCCTATTTCTCTGCCCATGATTTCCACTGTGCCCCTTCTGGTGCAGGGGAAGGAGGTTGTACAATAGGAAGAAGGAGAAATCAAGAGCCTGCGTGAGTCTTAACTCTGCTTCAGCTGTGGCTGAAGGAGTAATAAGTATAGTCTGTAACCACTAACTTGGAACAAACCATTCTTTGCCCAGATTAGCCTGTGAGTGGGGTGATGATAAATTTACTTTAAAATGAAATGAACTGAGAACAGAAAAAGGGTCGTTGGGAAACAAGGCTTTCTGCAAGGTCACATCCCCTTAAAATGCTTTTTGAAGCTATCACACCCAAGCATCACCTCAATGCTAACACACCCCAGAGGAGACTGGTTTTAAGTTTTGTTTGGAGGTTTTTTTTACCATGTGAAAATATCTATTTTAGCACACCTTTCAGCCTAGGCAAGACTCTCCCATAAATGTTCACAGATATAGAAAAAGCCAATGAAACAGGTCTGAGTCCACTGCTCTGCATTTGTGCACACAGGGGGGCCCGGGCTACTGGGAGAGAGAGCACCGGGGTACCTGCCCAGGTCTGCTGTTGTGGGGGGCGGGGGGCTGGCAATCGACAGACAGTTCAACGGTGGTGAAAACTGTGGGACTTGGAGAAAGGCAGGCCCCTGGCAGATCTGAGCAGGAAGCAGGCGAGGTGGCAGGGGACAGGGCTGTGGCAGGATGGCTGCTGGCAAGTGCACAACTACAAGTAATTAGCCACAGCCGGAAGTGGTCTTCTGTCATTCAACGAGCACAGTTGGCCTCTGTCCTTCTCCCTGCAGAACTTCCAGGAACTAGTCTATAAACTGAAAATACTGCTCACCCAGGAGCGAATGAGCAGGCACTAATGTGCCATCTTTGTGCCTCAGTTAGCTGCTGCACAAAGGTCCATTCCCACACGTGCAGCTCCTGGGCCCACCGACGGCAGGAGAGCTCCTGCCTGACCTAATAAAGATGACGTCTAGATGCTTTACCTTTAGAGAGCAGCTCACACACGATTCCCCATTAGTTAGAGACCCTTCCAGTTGCCGCGCTGCTGAAATGCCATTTGTGTAATAGCCTTTTACACTGTACAAACGTGTCGTAGAACAAAGTACTTTTATATCCATCATCATACTTGATTCTTAATCAGAACAATAAGGTCCCACTTAATAAAAGTTCTGCTCAACGCCCACTTTCAAACTCAAATTGTTTCAAGTTCCAGTGCATTTCAAATGATCCAAGTTCAAGATTGTGTTACCACCCATGAACACGCACAGACGGCTTTAAGCCTGTCTTCCCTGGACTTGTTGTAAAGGTAGGAAGTTCAGTAAGTGTCTGGCTGGCACCCTTGGGTGCGCAACAATCCATGAACATAAGGAGGCTTTTTCCTTTCTTGTATCTGCAGGAGGACAGAGTTTGAGGGGTGGCGCTTTCCACAGCCTCCCAAGGCTAAGGTCACATGCCGAGCAAGTCAAACACCCAGTGGACTTCACTGAGAATACGGTCCAAATGTTGGGTTACACAGGTGACCCTTGAACAGCATGGGCTGGGTTAGGAAAGAGAGTTGGGGTAAAATCTGAGTATAACTTTGACTCCCCCAAAGTTTAACTATAGTTATCTCTTGGTATCTGCGGGGGGATGAGTTTGAGTGAGTTTGAGGCCCTCCCATCCCTAGTCCACAGATGTTCCAGTTCCCCAGAGCTGAACTCCCCAGCCAAAGTTGATTAAGTGTGTGAACACGGAACCCCAGGATAGAAATCAAGTAGTAGTGAACCCACCTCCTAATCTGTTTTGTTCAAAGGCCTACTTGTAGTTCACGCAGAAGTAGGCAGACCTATAAAAAAGCTGTGTACGTGCCTTTTTTAAAAGTGAATTTGGGGGCCTCCCTGGTGGTGCAAGGGGTTAAGCACCACACTATGAAGCATCCACAGCCACCGCAGCAAGTTCAATTCCTGGCCAGGGAGGGGACCCACACAGCGCAGCAGACCTCTCCTGTCTCCCCGCTGCTCCCCTCAGCAGTGGATTTCAGTCTGTTCCCTGCTCTGTCTCTAGTGAATCCTCTCACCACCCCCCTCCCCACCTCTGGCCTGTACCCGTGTTCTTATATGCATGAGTACATTCTTTTTTTAAAAAGTGCATCTGGGCTTTGGATGACGATGTGAACTGAGGAAAGCATATCACTGAAACAGCAACAGAACTGCAGCAGGTCCCCTACTGCTTGGCAATCAGACAGCTTCTTCAACCAAGTGTTTCCAGGGTATCTCTAACCTCACGAGAAGACTGTTCATTACTCCACTTTAATTGTTGTTGATTTATGACTGTATCTGGAGAAGGAAAACTTAATACTCACTTAGGGCCTTCTGTCCAGTCTGCCTAAATTTCTTTCACTTGGCTGACTGACTCACCCTGGGTTCCTAGTCATAATCGTTTTTGTAGGTTCAAAACAACAATTTTAGCTGAATCCCTGCCCACGTGATAACATGAGGGAGCATGGGGTTTGGACTCAGACAGACCCAGGTGCACAAGGCCACTTAAAGATGTCACTTATTAAATGCTAATTGTTTCACATCCATTGTTTCTCATAACAAGAAGTATTCCGATTTTATTTGTTGAAACTATTTCCTTCCCAAATTAATCAAGGCAGCCAGCAAAGAGCTATAGAATGTGAGATGAACTAAAAAAGAAATCTGTAGTTGGGAAAATAAGAACAAAGGGAAAACAACAGAAGGAAAATAAGATCAAAATAAATGAGATGAGGACAAGTCACAAGGAGTATGAGGGTCACTGGCTGGGGTGGGCCTCAGATGTTCTAAGCAAGAAAGTCCACACTCAGAGAGAAGGGGTTATGCTGAAGGAAACAAGCCAGGAAGAAAAGGGAAAACATCGGATGGTGTTACTAACGCGAGGAATGTAGAGGAAACAAACAAGGGACTAAGGGAAAAAAAAAATCAATCACAATAAATCAAAATCAAAATCAAAAACAACTATAAATCTGAGACCTCCCCAAGGGGAGGAGAAACAAAAAGGGTGGGAAGAGCACAAGGGACTATGGTAATGGTGCACGGGAGAATTGGCGATAGGAATTTCACAGGGACAAGAAATAAATATATAAAATAAAAATAAAAAATAAATTGCACATTTATAAAAGAAAGAAAGAAAGAAAGAAAGAAAGAAAGAAAGAAAGAAAGAAAGAAAGAAAGAAAGAAAGAAAGAAAGAAAGAAAGAAAGAAAGAAAGAAAGAAAAGAAAGAAAGAAAGAAAGAAAGAAAGAAAGAAAGAAAGAAAGAAAGAAAGAAAGAAAGAAAGAAAGAAAGAAAGAAAGAAAGAAAGAAAGAAAGAAAGTCCGCAGCCACTGCAGCACGAGTTCGATCCCCAGCCAGGAAGGGGCCCACATAGCGTGCTCAAAAATACAACAGACTAGCTCTTCGGAAGCAGCAGCACGGGTGGACAGGATGGTTATCTCACAGGGAAAATCGCAGGTTTATTCCATTCCAAAACCAGGGCTGGGCTTGGAGGACACCTGGTAGCAGGTGAGATGCTCCTGAACACAGGACCTGGGGTCTTGTCTTGGACAAAAACAAATGGGGACTAAAGGCCTGCAGTCGTGCCCCACAGGGTGTGGCCCATGTCTTCAACTTGGAAAATATTTTAAGCATGTGTAACCAAATGCCCACTTGGGCCATGAAAAAAGCATGGCAGAGATCAGAGAATCTGGCTGTGAACAATGTAGCTGCCTGGCAAATATAAATCTAGGTACAGAATGTAACAACCTTCCAGTGGGGCAGAGTTAACCAGAGCACAACCCTCAAGTGTTGTAAAAGGAGAAACGCCAAGGGCAGACCTCACAGAGGAAGAGCGCCAGCCTCAAGTTCCAGAAGCATCGCATGCACCTGGAGGCTCAGGTCCCTTCCTCAGTATCCACGGAGGAGGGGCTAAGAATTTGCATTTCCAGCTAGCTCCCTGGAGACTCTCTTCCGGAAGGTTCTGAGGCCACACTTTGAGAACCACAGGCTGACCGAAACTTCGACCGTGCATTTGGGGTGAGGGGACGCTTTATCAAATGTCATCGCCCACCAAAGTCAACACCACGTGCTGGGCGGCATGGGCTAGAGAATGACCCTGCCGTCCCTGCCCTGAGCAGCCGCTCCTTTGCAGAGATTTCTGTCTGTTAGGAGCCCAAGATCTCAGAGGAAACTTTGATTTTAGAACATGCCATCTGTTTGCCTTCCTTCTGTTCTATTATTATCAGAGCCGGCCAACCTTAAGATAGTAGTACCACGCCATCTGCAAATAGGACAATGAGTGCCTTTCTGTTTTCTACAGCGCAGAGAACACTCAGCCTAACCAGAACGGTATGAGATCATCCAGGTATTTCAATCCTGCAAGTATTTTTTGGCCCTGTCTGCCCCTTCAGTTCTAAACGGCAGAGACGGGGCTTGACTGGCTGGTGCCTTCGGCAGGATGGGGGTGACAGAGGGGTCGGGAACAGACATTGCTCCTCCTTGAACCCAGGGTCTGAGGCCCAGGGCCAGGGGTCTCCCTCTCACTGCAGGGCGTGGGTTTTCGAGTCCATTTCGAGTTGGTGATTTAATTCCACGTTGATGGCCGTCCTGCTGGTGGAGGATGAAAGCTCCAAGCCACCGCGTGCCACCCAGGTGTTTCTGTCCGCGTTGGGAAGAGCAAGGCTGGCCAAACCTGAGATTTACATCAGCTTATCCACTTCCCCCAAGAAGGAAATTGGGGTTCAGAGAGGTAAAGCAAGCTGCCTGTGGTCGCATGGGAGCAGGGAGCAAGCCAGGACGTCAAGAGATGTGCGTGTCTTCAGTCTGAGCCTCGCTCAGCATGTAAGTCACAGAAAAGAGTAATACGCAGGCGTCAAGCTGACGGGGGTGATGACGGTTCACTGCCTCTTGCCTACAGGTGCCCAACAAATGCTTATTCCCATGGACCTGAATTCAGGTTAACACACTTCCATGCTCCTCAGGATTGCTACTCCATCAACATAAAAAGGGCCTTTTTTTCCTCTGAAGTAATCTCTCTATTAATAGATAAATAATGCACAGCCATTCTGGGAAGCTTTACAATCTATCACTATTCCTCATTTAATGCTCACAATAATAATGTAACATATGTTTGATTAGCCCCATTTAACAGAAGAGGAGACAGGATAGAGTTTTAATTAGGTAAGAAAGTGTTTTTTTCCTACGAGGGCACAATATTGAAATGATGCATCTCATTTAAACCAGTTATATTTTTCTTCCTTTTCTTTTTAAAGATTTGTTTTATTTATTTATAGTACAAGAGCTGGGATATAGGCCAGAGGTGTCGGGGAGAAGTGAGAGGAGTCACCAGAGACAGAGTGGGGAACAGAACAGGCAGACTGACTGAAACACAATGCTGAGGGGAGCAGCGGATGAGGCAGGAGAGGTCTGCTGAGCCATGTGGGTCACTCCTGGCTAGGATCGAACTCATGCTACAGTGGTTATGGATGCTTCATAGTGCTGTGACTTAACCCCCTGTGCCACCAGGGAGGCCCTATATTTTTCTTCGTACAAACTGATAAGAGTGTTATTTGGTCACATACTTGAGACATACCTAGATGGGAAATGGGGGAGAAATATAGAGACACAGGCACATACACATGGTCCTTCTATAAACAAAATCTTTTTATTTAATGTGATAACTGCTATCTTTTTGTACTGGTGAGGCTTAAACTAGAACAAATTTTAGATGCAAGCAGGTTTTCAACAGGCAAGCAGAAAAGGCCGAACAATAAAGGAGTCCCTTCTTCCCCTCCCTGAGTCACTAGCGCCCAGGCACCGGGCAGGGGCAGGGCGGAGTCCTTTGTTGAGAGCGTCTCTCTCCTGTCCCTGGACTAGGAGGACAAGAACTGGTGCTGCCACATCCAGCAGGGAGCAGGTCACAAACACATGTACCCCTCAGTCGCTGACACTTAAGTGGCTGCCGATACCCCACTTTTCTGGACCTTCCAAGTGGGCAGAGAGGTGCATTCTAGTTCCCTCCCTGTCCAGACCCCACACCTGCGGCAGACAGAACCCTAGCAGCTTCATTTTATCCCAGGACTTGACCTCGTGGGCCGCCCATGGGGAGAGGCCTGAATGAAGCAAAAGTTTGGGAAAGCACAGTGTGGACAGAGTGGCCTGTGATGTGAGGCGGGTAAGAGTGCACAGGGAATGAGGAGCTGCCAGAGCAGAAGGAAAATAAAAAGAGCTTGCTCCTAGGCTTCTGGAGCTATGCCAGGATGCTGCCCCTGGCACATTCTACAAGACAGAAAGGCCAGTGGCCTAGCGTTGGGTTCAAGTCCTGGCTCTGGAACTTCTTCGTGCAATAGTCCTAGAGGAGTCCCTTAAACTCACCAGCCTCCATTCCGCCTATAAAAATGGAGACAGCAACACCCACCTCAGAATTTGTTGAGTCTCACAGTCTGAACGTGGACCTTTGCTGTCATTCCTGTGAGGCTATGAGTTCAGTGTGGGCTAGGGTTTAAACTGTCCCACTTATTCATTAGCTGCAGATAAAAGCAAACCTCACTCTGCTTCAGTTTTCTTCCATAATTTTAGAGTACTTTGCAAGATTACTAAGATTAAATATGCAAAGTGCTTAGAACAGTGTCTGAGATATCGTAAGTTGTACGTAAGAGGTAGCTGTTACCAGTACTATTATTGTTCCTTTAAATTGTTGTTCTGGAAATTTAATATCATCTTCTGCACCCTACTGTCATTCATTCATTCTCACCATTGTGGAGAGAGCACCGGTCACAAGTCTGACACGTTTCCCAGTGCGGGGACACTTAGATTGAGTAAGACAAGATCTCTGAGCTCATAGAGCTTATCGTCCGGTGGAGAAGATAGGAAATAAACATGAGATGATTAAGAACTGATGAGCGCTATAATAAGAATAAAAGGGGTGAAGTAAGGTTTTTCCTTGGCCCGAATGGCATAAAGAAGCTAGCGCGTAAACACGTGGGAGGAAAATCTTCAGCAAAGGGACAACAAATGCAGAAAGACTGTGAAGCAGGGATGAGCGTGGCATATCCGAAGACTAGAAAGGCCCTCAGGTTGGAAGACAGTGAGCAAAAGGCAATGCTGGCCCAGGATGAGGTCAGAAAGAGGGCATGAGACAGATCTTGTAGAAGCTTGAAATTGGAGCTTAGTTTTGCTATAAAAGGTGGTAGGAAGTCAATTTAGGAAAGACGGGGTATGACAGGAACATGACCTGCGTATTCTAAACTGATCCAGAGTGACTGCTATATACAAACTGGGTGGGGATGGAATAGGGGTCGTAGCAAGAAGACAAGTAAGGAGGGAAGATGAAAAACGATACGGCCAACCTAGTGTGATAGCATGGGGGTGCAAAAAATAGTTGGTACTGCACATATTTTAGAGATAGCACTGACAGAATTTTGATGGACTGGATGCAGGAAATAATAAAGAGTGGCGTTAGGGCGGTCGCTCAGATTTCTGGCTTGATTTAGACGGATAACAGTGACAGCCATAAGAAGATGGATTAACGTCTACTGGACACGCAGTAGTTAGGCAATGTTCTCAAACAAGCCTGCCAGAAAGTCTCTAACATCATCACCCCATTTTTTAGGCTCTTTTCTCAAATACACCTGCAAGGGAGGACCAATATTATTTACAAATGTCAAAGTCATGCACAGGGGGATGAACTAATACTCCCCCCCCAAAAAAAAACACAGACTTGGGGAGTTGGGTGCAAACCCAAGGGGCCGGACCTCAAAGTCTGCACTCCTGAGCACCATTCTAGACTGCTTCTTGGACGAGTGGAATGACCCAGAAGCACAGACACCCAATTTGTATTGTAGATAGCCCTGCCCTGCTGCAGAGCAAGACCGCAACATGTTTGTTGAATGAATAATGTAAACACACCTTGTAAACTAAGAAAAGCTCCATAAATGTGGTTAACAAATCTTTTAGCTTACAGAACGCTGTTCAACTCAAATTTCTTCTAACACCTAACAGATCTTCCTAGGAAAAGGAAACGAACAGAGGTAGGACACTCACTTCATAGCTGAGTTCCTTGAACTAGAGGTAAAGAGTAGCTTGACAATTTGGCCTGGAATACCTTCGAAGGGAGGTTTAGGCTAAAAAAACTGGTAGCGGTATCTTGCCCATGATGGTGTCTAGAAACCTTGAGAACACTCCAATGAACCCAAGACATTACTTTTTCTGCGACCTTCTTTCCTTACCTATTTTAATTGTCACTGAATGACTACGTCTCAAGCTTTTTACTCATACAGGTGGGCAAACATTAAAAATATGGTGGATTTGAAAAAAGCCCAGTATAAAGAATCTTTCTGAATGCTCATCTGATCCATATATTCAAGGCCAGAGAATAGCTCTGCAGTTTCATCCACCCACTTCTCTTAGAATAATTTCTCTGGGTATGGCTCTAGCAGCCCCGGTAGGAAGGCTCCGTGGAATCTCCCCCATAACACTGCACTGCTTCACAGTAAGGAGGAGGAAAGGACAATAACAGCCTGAGGAAGCGAGGGCAAGGAGAGACTGCTAATCAGACTCCAAGATCTCACAGCTAGCAGGCCCTTTACACTATATCCCTGGGAGGGATATATATTTCACAAGGAGCAAATCCCTTTTTAATGAACCTCCACTCCATCTATTAATGAATAACACGAATTTACTTAACTACAGTTAATAGTGTTCTTACATATATTTATAGCTTCCTTGTTCCCCATTAAATACCTATAAGGGAAACATTCTGATTAACCCTAGGGGGACAAATGGAGTTTGTTTGCTTGTTAAAGACAAGCTCTAAGCTGTGGGAAACCTCTGGCTCAAATCTGTGGAGCCCTTGCTGGAGCAGTACCTATTAGGTGCTTCACCTACCCCCATTACCTAAGTGCTGGCATTATACCCATTGCAGGGATGTGTAAACTGAGTGATGGGGAAGGGATGTGACCAGAGTCTCACAGCCAGCACTCAAATCTGGCTGTCACCCACGGTCATCCCTCTTCTAAAGAGTGAATGGATGGGACCCAGAAAGGCTCTTTTCCTCTTTGGGATGTGCGGTGGAGTTGATGGAAGGAGCAAGCTTTACAGACGGGCCATTCACAATCCCTCACCTCTCCGAGGCTAAGGAAGGCGTTCTGGCAGCCCCTTTAAGTCCTTTCTGAACTTCCTGTGGGTGGCAGGGGCGCACATGGCGGGACTGGCCCCAGCTTTGCCTCACCCCCACCTGAGGAGCCAGAGCAGAGTGGCGCACGGGTGCCGCCCCACCTCAGTCCGCAGGGGTGGCGGCAGCGCCAGCTCCAGGCTCAAGCCTGCGACCACACAGTAACCCGAGCGCACAGTCGCCTCCATCTTACATTTGGGACCAGTGTATCTTC
The DNA here is from genome assembly GCA_019455555.1 of Galemys pyrenaicus. Classification (NCBI taxonomy): domain Eukaryota; kingdom Metazoa; phylum Chordata; class Mammalia; order Eulipotyphla; family Talpidae; genus Galemys; species Galemys pyrenaicus. Next base: position 9,578,103 of record JAGFMF010011726.1, on the reverse strand, counting down.
CCTGCTCTCACAAACAGTTCACAGAGCGCGGTCCTCACCTCCCACCACAACTCCCCTGCCCCCGCATCCCCTTCCTAAATTGCCAGCGCCAGGATCCCAAGTGGGCTGAGGTGCAAAGTCGAAGATTTGGACCCCGCAGTTCCAGGTCCGGGGACCTCAGAAAGCCGGGTATGGGGTGGGGTGGGTGGCTTGGCCAAGTGTTTGGGGAAGGAGGGTTCCCCCTCATCTGGAAGAATCTAAGGGCTTTGGCAGGGCTGCAGCCACTACCTTGGCCGGACAGAACCCTCCCGGGCCCCAGAGACCTTCTTCGCCGCTCACAGAGGAGCAATGGAAGCACCCGAGAAAAGGGGGATAGGCGTGCCTGTGTAATTGTGTGATTGTGTGTGTACGTGTGTGCGCGCGCACGCGCGTGCGTTCATTTTTAAAATCCGGGGTGTGATTCCGCAAAGAAGGTCCAGGAGATGGGGCATCGCTAGTGTGGACAGAGGCTTTGTGTCCAGGCAGGCAGCGCGGCAACAACGCGGGGGGCGGAGGCGCCTCGGGCGGGGACAACTCAAGGAGTTGCGTCCGCGCTCCGGGAGGGGCTGGGATTCCACCACCGGACCGGACGCCTGAGAGTGGGACGCTCCAGGTTCCGACTCCGGAGCTGGGGAAGGGTCCGCGCACCCGGCCCGGACTGGCATGGCACGGTAGCACCCCCGGAGATGCTCCACGCCGGGCGCCGCGCACCCGCCGCAGCCGAGCCCCGAGCATCCTGGGGTCCCCGCTGCAGCTGCCCGGGTCCCACCCAGCGCGCTGCCACCGCCACGCGGGCGGGGGGACCTCCCCGGCAGAGCCCCGCGCGGCGGGTGACGCCCCCCGGCCCGAGCCGGCGCCCGCAGCCGCCGCACACGCGAGCACCGGGGCGCAGGGCAGCGGGCGCGCATCACACTCCGGCGCTGCAGCGGGGCCCCCGACACTCACAAAATTGTCCCCGCAGCCGTTGTCCGGACACAGCACGTAGAAGGAGACGCCGGGGTCGGCGTAGAAATCCATCCTGCGCTCGGTCTCCTCGGCGGCGATGAGCTCGAAGGGCGTGCGGGCGCACCATTTCTCCGCCACGTCCGCCAGCTGCTGGAAAGCCATCCTGCCCGCCGCGCCCGCCACTCGCTCGGCCTCCGCGCGCGCCGCCCGCGCCGCCCTCCCCTCCCGCCCGCCTCCCGCTCTTCCCGCGTCCTCCTCCCGGGGCCCGCGCGCGGCTCCGCGGGCTCTCGGCGGGCGGCACGGCCGGGCGGCGCGGCTCCCTCGCTCCGGGCTGCTCCGGCGGGGACTGTTTACATGCTGCGTGCGGCCGGCCGGGCGGTGGCCAGGGACCGCGGCGCCGCGCCCGGCTCCTCCCCGGCCCGCCTCCCCTCCCGCCCCTTCACGGGCCGCCGGGGAGGCTGGCGCCGCCGGGCGGGGAGCGGGCTGCGGCGGGGCGGGGCTGCTCGGCTCCCGCGCCCCTTGGCACGCACCGACGCGGAGCCGCCCGCGGGCCGCCCAGCCCGGAGCCGCCCCTCCCGTGACGTCATGACCGCTGGCCAATCGCGGGGCCCCGGGGGCCGTCCAGGCCCGCGCGCCCGGTGACGTCACGCGCAGCGCCGAAGCCCGAGGCGCGGCGGGCTGCGGGGAACGCGGCGGCGGCTCCGGGCTCACCTGCCCGCTCTGAGGGTGGAACTACACGTTACTCCTCTCCCCGGGGCCGGCAGGTGCCCTGGCGCGGAGACAAAAGCTCGCATGTTCGTGCCGCGAATGCCCACTGTCTCTGCTGGCGATCAGAGAGCTCTGCTCCGCCGGGTGCGAGCGCTGCTCCAACTCAGTACGCCCGTCGGGTGGCTGGAGCCAGCGAGTACCAACAGGTGCAGCTGCGGGACCATGCCCTCTTGTTTCAAATACACGTTCTAGCCCAAGCAGCGGTCGATCGTTCAGGTCCTGCAATTGGGACTAAAACGAAAACGATATGAAAGCCGGTCTGAGGAGACTTGTTTCCACTCAGCTTTACATTCACCCCCCCCCCCCCACACNGACTTGTTTCCACTCAGCTTTACATTCACCCCCCCCCCCACACACACACACACACACATCCCTGAAAGCTTTTATCTTCCCTTCCAGAGGACTAGCCCTATCAGCATCTCCTAACTGCACTGGGGAAACATTTCTTTACATCCACCGGCGGACAAGACGTTGGTTTCTGGAAAAGAAAAACCCTCTCTCTTCCACTGTCTCACTTCTCCCCTGCCAGCCTCAGACAAGGCACAAGGCACCCCCAATTCTGCGGGGGCCCCTAGCGTCCAGGGCGCCTTCAGGGGAGCGGGCAGATGAACAGAAGGGAGTTCATGACCATGAAACCTTTATTCAGTTGAAGAGAGGTGATTCTGGAAAGTTGTCTCTCGGGCATTTCTGGAATAGGATGTTTTAAAAAGTTTTCTTAATTGACAATTTGGTTTATTAAATCACACTAAATCCAAACATCAAAAATTCAAACTTGAAAAGAATGCTGTAGCATTTTTAAAAAGTGGTTTCTTTTTTTTTTTGCATTTAGAATTCGAGGAAGGATTTGAGGATTACATAATTTGGCTATTTGTCTTTAAAACTTGTTTGTTAAAAAAATGTTTTAGAAGGGTCAGCAAGATAGTGTCTGGGAGAAAACGTCAGGCTCATCTTTTCCACATACTCACTAAATTGCAGTAGAATAAAGTCAATGATGCCTGAAAGACAAATCAAATTCACCTGGTGAGTATTTTCCTTTTATATGTCAAGGAAACAAATAATTTGACTTTTTTTATTCATTTAAACACATCTGTAATCTGTTACTCAGTCATTCTCCTGCTTGCCCCTACTTCAAACTAAAGTAGTTTCTCGTGTTTCTGGTTTTCAACATACTCACACCTTCCTTCAGTAATACAGAACACAGACAACTTCCTTTTCAGGTCTCTCTCACTAGGGGTTCTGAGAGCGAAGCACAGATTTTACAGCGACAAAAAACAATTGTAACATTTTTCTTATTTTTTAAAAACTTTTATTTTTTAGATTTATTTATGCATACAAGGGCTGGGGTACAGGCCAGAGTTATGGGAGGCACAGTGGGTTAAGCAACGCACTATGAAGCAAACCGCAGTCACTGCAGCGCGAGTTCGATCCCTGCTGCTGGCCAGGGAGGGGACCCAAAGGCGCAGCAGACCTCTCCTGCCTCACCCACTGCTCCAATCAGCAGTGTGTTTCAAGGGATCTGCCTGTTCTGCTCCCTACTCTGTCTCTGGTGAATCCTCTCACCACCCCACACCTCTGGCCTGGACCCCAGTTCTTGTATGCATAATTAAAACCTTAAAAAAAAAAAGATTTGTGCCTCAGTGGAAAGGTTTGGTGTTAGTCAAAAAGACACCAAATCATGGCTTGGATACTTATTAGTTGTGTGTTGCCTGACCCTGCAAACCTCAGTTGCACCATGTGTAAAAATGGAATAAGGTGTAAATACCTTGTGAACTTGTAAGGATCTGAGCATTTGTGTTGGAGTTGGTTTTCTGGGCTGATTTACATACTTTTTGAAGATATATAAAGGAGTATTTTTTTCAAGGGTTATTTCTCTAATTTGTCTGTAATTGGAGGTTTGATTGCTTCTTTAACACAGATATGCTTTAGGGAAGTTTTCCTTTTTATCAAGTGGGTGAAATTTTTGGCTCACGATTTAATAATATTCGAGTTAAGTTGTGCACGAGTCAGGTCACCTGTACATCTTTGTGGGACGCTTGCTGTTTCACTGGTGATGCGTGAACCGTGTAGATGAATACGCTGCTAGAAGAACAGCTTCTGTATTTAGGGCATGGTTTGCATGCGTTTGTCCTTTGTGTCCCTTCCCCAGTTTTGAGAGAACACACTGCAGTATTTTCAGCCCTTTAAAAATAAGTAAATAAACAAACAAAGTGACTTGAACAAGATCGGAGTTTACCTTCGTTTCACAGGAGAGAGATCTCGAGGCAGGTAGTTCAGGGGCCATTCGGCCTGTCCTGGGTTACTGGAGCTCAGTCTCTTCTGCCCCGCTCTCCTCAGAGTGTGGTCTCCACCCTCAAAGTTGCCTTTGGTCCATCCCACCTCCCTGTCCCTTCTAGTAGTCCCAATTCTATCATCAGATTTCTAAGTTTTGCCTTGTCCCCAACTTTGTTTTGTCTCTATAAGCCACAAATCAGTGATGTCATCAGGTATTTGTTTTTGTCCTTCTGACTTATTTCACTTAGCATAATCCTCTCCAGTTCCACCCACATTGTCATCAATGGCAAGATTTCTTCTTTTTGGGGGCCTCCCTGGTGGCACAGTGGGTTGAGCAACACACTATGAAGCGGACCGCAGCCATTACAGCACGAGTTCGATCCCTATTGCCGGCCCACATGGCATAGCAGACATCTCCTGCCTCGCCCGCTGCTGCCCTCGGCAGTGTGTTTCAGTCTGTCTGCCTGTTCTGCTCCCCGCTCTGTCTGGTGAATCCTGTCACCTCCTGTGACTCTGGCCTGTACCCCAACTCTTGTATACATAAATAAATAAATCTTTTAAAAAATTTCCTCTTTTTTTTTTTTTTTAACAGTTTAGTAGTCTTCATTGTGTATATATACCACATCTTCTTAATCCACTCCTCTGTCCCCAGGCACTTAGGTCGTTTCTATAAATTGGCCATTATAAATAGTGCTGCAATTAATATGTAAATGCATATAAACCTTCAAATTAGGGTCCTTGCATTCTTTGTTTAGATACCTAGGAGTGGAATTGCCAGGTCATATGGTAGATCTAGTTTCAATATTTTGAGGAAACCTCATACTTTTTTCCATAAGGGCTGGACCGGTCTACTTACGAGGGTTCCTTTGTTCTCCACACCCTTGCCAACATTTGTTGTTTCTGTTTTTCTTTTTTTTTAATGTTTTAAAAATATGGGCCAGTCTCATGGGAGTAAAGTGGTGTCTCATTGTGGCTTTAATTTGCATTTCCCTGATGATAAGTGATGCTGAACACTTTTTTCTTGTGCCTGTAGGCCATCTGTATGTAGGAAGAAGTGTCTCTTTCTTTAGTGCTTCTGTCCGTTTTTTCTTGAGATTTCAGTTTTCTTGAGTTATACTTTGTAGATTTTAGATATTACCTGTTTGTTGGATGTATGAAGTGCATATAATTTATCCCATTCAGCAGGGTGTCTTTTTGCTTTTGTTTTTTAAAAGATTTACTTATTTATGCATATAAGAGCTGGGGTACAGGCCAGAGTCGGGGAAGTGAGAGGACTCACCAGAGACAGAGTGGGGAGCAGAACAGGCAGACTGACTGAAGCACACTGCTGAGGGGAGCAGCAGGAGAGGCGGGAGAGGTCTGCTGCGCCATGTGGGTCCCCTCCCTGGCCGGGGATCCTGCGGATGCTTCATAGTGTGGTGCTTAACTGCTTGCACCACCAGGGAGGCCCTATATAACTTTATAGAGACAAACTTGAAAAAACATTCTTGGCAGGGGAGAATTCATGGAGTACAGAAAGTTGAGCATGAGTCACAATAACACTATTCACTATTTTTGAAACACAGTGGGATTTTTTGTGAAATTCTAATTTTGACTGTAATGCCTAGTTTTGAATTTTCAGTCTGATTCCACCTTATTTCAATCTGCCACTTTGAGACTTCTGGGTAAAAATTAAACAGCCTGACTCAGCAATTCTGTGACTGAGAAAACAAGAAATCATGTGGCAATGGTGACAACAGACCTCCACACTGCAGCCTCTGGGCTGGCATCTTGCCCACCAATCATGAACAGACAGACGGATGTAAGAACCAACCCCAAAAGTTTCACAAGTGACCTACCCTCAGATCATTTCCCTGCTTGGCCCTTTAAAACTTCCCGTATCCTAAAACCTGTAACCCTGATAGGTTTTAGGATGAATCATGATTCTTGGGATGAATCATGATTCTTATTCTCCACTAAATTCTCTTTCTTAAAAAAATTAAAAATGCAGTGGGTGGTAGGAACAATATGGGAGTGCTACCAAAAGTATGACACTTCCATAATTTTAGGGCCTTATATGACTTATATATTATAAATATAGGTGTATATTATACCAATATATATGTTATTACTAATGTTATATATTATATAATATTTATTACATAAATCTATTTGGCAGTGAGGAAACTGACACATCCGTATATGCATGGTGGTGGTTATTTTCCAAACTCAGCTAAAATAACCACATAGACCAATTTCCATCAGCGGCTCCCAGGCTAATGTGTTCTGATTCTGCCTCTTAGAAGGAAGCAGAACTGAAGGACACCCAGGCAGAATCTCGAAACCTTTCCCACTGAGGTTCTCGTCACTGGTCAACCTCCTCCAGTTCTTCCTGTATTAATCTAAATATCACATTACATCTACAGCAGTAAATCTGGATACGTCCTAGAAATGGAATCATACATTAGATGGCATCTTGTGTCTGGATCTTTCACTTAGCCTAGAGTTTTCAAGGATCACTACATTGTAAGATTTATCAGCCTTCTCCTCTTTCTGTTGGAATGAAATAGATACAGCAGGGGCCTCCCTGGTGGTGCAGCGGGTTGAGCGCCACACTGTGAAGCATCCTCGGCACAGCAGCACAAGTTCAATCGTGGGCCAGGGAGGGGACCCACATGGCGCTGCAGACCTCTCCTGCCTCGCCTGCTGCTCCCCTCAGCAGTGTATTTCAGTGAATCTGCCCGTTCTGCTCTCCACTTTGTGTCTGGTGAATCCTCTCACCCCCTCCCCTCAACCACCCTGCACTTCTGGTCTGTACTCCAGTTCTTGTATGCATAAACAAATAAATCTTAGAAAGAAATAGATACACCACGCTTTGTTTCCCCACTCATCAGCTGATGGACCTTTGGATTGTCTCCACCTTTTGGTCTTAAGGACAGTGCTGTGATGAATGCTTGTGTGCCAGCTCCTGCTTGAACACCTCTTTTCAGTCCTTTGGTGTACATAGCCCGAGAGGAATTGCTGGGTTGTGTAGTCATTCGACGTTGAACTTAGTTAGGGACTAAATTTTCCGCAGTGACATTCTCACCAACAGTGTAGGAAGGTTCCAGTTTCTCCCTATCCCTGCCAATATGTAATTTCCATTTGTGCAATTACAGCCATCCTAGAGTGGATTAAGAGGTTTTGCATTGTTTTTTGATTTGCATTTCCCTAATGACGAAGTTCTTAGGTTTTTGATTGCATAGAAAAGGTTGTTTGCTCTCTGAGGCATGCGTTGTATATTAGAACTTTAATAATACTCAAGGCTGAAAATCCAGTAGGTGATTAATCACTACCTGTTGACAAATCTCTCGTTCGGCAAACATGTACAAGGAAATTCTGAGCATTGTGCATCTGCTCAGCGCCAATCTAAAAGAGTTATATTTAGCTTCAGGAGGGCAGGAGATCAGAGCACACAGATACAGTGTAAGAATCTGGCAAGGGGCTTGAGGCTGACAAACGCACCTCACCAGGCGGCAGGGATGAAAGCTTTAGACGCTCCCAACCCATTGCATCAAGTAGTGACTGAAGGTCCAGTTCAGTTAAAACGGGTCCTGGTTGCTGTTTTCAGCTCTTCTCGTTTTTAGTAAAATGTATCTGGCAGAAACTTCTTAAAACAGGTGATACCCACCTTCCAGAAGTGTTTGGTGGGTTCATGTGAGCAAGACACTCCACGATGATAAGATTTCTGCTGGAATGAAAGGGCGAGGTGCTCTTATGAATGAAATGTAAATCTGAGCATGTATTACATGCAGGCTACTGTCCCAGACAATTTACTAACAGCTGAGAATGCAGTGCACACCTTTCAGCGTGATCTCAATCTTCATAGCCCTTTCCCTGCCGCCATACTGGTTCTCTCTGGACTCAGACCTGAGTTCTGCCACTTACTAGCTGTGGGATGGAACCTCTGTGGTCATCAGTTTTCTTATGGATAAAGATAGAAATGAAGTGCCCATCCCGTAGGTTGTTTTCAGGAAGAACAAACTCAACCTGTATAAACAAACTCAAACTCTCCATATGCCTGAGGTCTGGCATATGGAGAGTCCATCAGCCTTCACTTCAAAGTGGGGTTATTATAGATATTACTCTACTTTGCCTATGGGAACAGTGAGGCATGAGCACCCCATGAATGACAAAGTATCACCTTTTAGGACGTCTTCCCAGCTTACACCCATTCAGCTCCCTGGGGGACCGCGCCCTGAACCAGGGTGATGGTCCCACAGTGGTCAATCTTGTACCACAGGCTCCTGTTCTTTGTCACTGTTGATAGACTTAAGGGGCCAAAGTGGGTCAATCAAATATTTGCTCAAGAATTTGGGATTGAGGGGCTTCCCTGGTGGCGCAAGGAGTTAAGCACCACACTATGAAGCATCGCAGCCACTGCAGCACGAGTTTGATCCCCAGCCAGGGAGGGGACCCACATGGCACAGCAGATCTCTCCTGCCTCGCCCGCTGCTCCCCTCAGCAGTGCATTTCAGTCCATCTGCCTGTTCTGCTCCCCACTCTGTCACTCTGTCTCCGGTGAATTGTCTCATCTCCCCCACACACACCTCTGGCCTGTACCCCAGTTCTTGTATGCATAAATAAATACATCTGAAGGGATTAGTGGGCGAGGCAAGAGAGGTCTGCTACGCCATGTGGGTCAGCTCCCTGGCCAGGGATTGAACTCGTGTTGCAGTGGTTGCGGATACTTCATAGTGGGGTGTTTAACCCCTTGTGCCATCAGGGAGGCCCCAATAAATAAATAAAAAATTTTTTAAAGAACTTAACCTGGAACAAATATGACTTTCAAGGACCAATTTAGAACTCAAATCCATTTGGTTGAGACATCGCGTGGCGCTGACTAAACTGGGGAGGGGAAACTTAGAGGAAATTCACACACAATTCCATCATACTGCCTGAGTGTAAGCTGATTTCTTGGGGAGTGTCCCAAGAAGGCATCTCGCTTTCAGCAGCTCTGCCTGCCTCTCAGAATTCCAGGACTGTCTTCTCGCTAGTATTCATTCTGCCTTCCACTAGCTTTAAGTCAGTCAGGGTAATGGATGCCGGAGAGCAGATGGAAAAGCTGTGCCAAAGTGAGACCTGCGTTTGCAAGACCAGTGAAACACAACGCCCATCCCCCTGAAGCCAAGCGGCTCTCAGAAGGAGGAAGGGGAATGCCATTCCCTCAGACATGCCTGTCATTCCCCATCTTTGGTTTCAGGTCATTTTTATACCATGGCCTGCGGAGAAACTTGCTATTAAATTCTGTTCTGTCCAGTCCTTATTTAGCCACTGTGTTAGAGGACCACCTCAGACATTCCAAGCTTCACTAAGAGCAATTTTCAGTAAGAAATAGAATTGGGAAGAGGCAAATTGGAGACCAGCCACCATATTGAGACTATACCTAAGAATAGTCAGTGAACACCAGTTCTATGGGAGAAATACAATATCTTGCTTTAAATGGAAGCAATATCTTGCTTTAAGTGGCATGGAGTTCATTGGGCATTTATTTCTGGGTTACAGGGTAAAGAAAAGCAGAAAAGCTGGTCATATGCGTGCATGAAAATATTACCCATCTATCTTTAAGACAGATGTCAAGGGAGAAGTTTTCTTTCATTGGTTGTTTCTTTCTTTTTTAAAAAAAAATATTTTATTTATTTATGCATTTAAGAGCTGGGATACAGGCCAGAGTGCAGGGAGGTGAGAGGATCCACCAGAGAAAGAGCTGGGACCAGAACAGGCAGACTGACTGAAACACACTGCTGAGGGGAGCAGTGGGCGAGGCAGGAGAGGTTTGCTGCGCCATGTGGGTCCCCTCCCTGGCCAGCGGCAGGGCTTGAACTCATGCTTCAGCTGTGGTTTGCTTCATAGTGCGTTGCTTAACCCACTGTGCCACCAGGGAGGCCACATTGGTTGTTTCTTAATGAATTTCAATGATATAATAATACAATAAAGTAGCAGGTGATAAAGTAGTAAACTGATATATATGTATATGTATGTAAATATACACACATTACATGAATTCAGTTGTGTTATATGTACATACATTGACACACAAAAGAATAAAAGAAGGAAGTGCATCACAGTGGTCACTTCTAGACATGGTATGAAGAGTTTACATTTTTCTCCTAACCCTTAAATGCATGTCACAAAATTTTTATTACCTTACTAGGAAAATAATTAATGTCATACACTTTTAAAGGGTGAGATGAGACCTCCAATTCTCATAAGATAAGGAGAAAAGATAATCTGAAACTCTCCTGGTACATCAACACACTATGGCAAAATTATTTGAAATGTATGAATGAATAAGAGAGAAAATAAGGTGTGTGTCATTTACAAAGATGAGGGGGAATGGAAATGTTGGAAGATGTTACTACAGCTGCGGGTGTCTGAGTTCCTGATTGAAGTAGTTTTTATTTTTTTTTAAGATTTATTTATGCATAAAAGAACTGGGTTACAAGCAGAGGTGGTGGAAGGGGGTTGGTGGGAGGTGGGGCAGGTGAGAGGAGTCACCAGAGACAGAGCGGGGAGCAGAACAGGTGGATGGACTGAAGCACACTGCTGAGGGGAGCAGCAGGCAAAATAGGAGAGGTCTGCTGCGCCATGTGGGTCCCCTCCCTGGCCGGGGATCGAACTTGTGCTGCAGTGGCTGTGGGTAGCTTCATGTGACTGTGCTGTGACTTAACCCCTTGCGCCACCAGAGAGGCCCCTGGAGTTGTTTTTATAGGACTGCATCCTCTCTGCAAGAGTAGACAAGGAAACACTGATCCACTGGCACAGAGAAACAGAAGTGAATTTTCTTCTGTCTGGTTGGGAAAAATATCCTCTGGAGAGACAAAATCTCTAGGTCTCATTCTCCTTCAAGTTTGGAGGTTCAAATTTGGAGATGATCTAGGAACTATAATGATAAATGACCTCTAAATGATAAATGATGAAAAAGGTTTCAGATATGATTTCCCTGTGGCAAATGCAAGAGCTTTGAGGAGCTCATCCCAAACTCCGGCACAGGAGATTTTCACAGAAAAACAGGCTTCTCCAAAGATGAGCTGACAAATGACACTGATGAAGTTCAGGAAGACAAACTCTTCCGTGAGTGTCTGCAGACAAAATAAAGAGCAAAACGAATCCCTGAAATTTCACATAATAGAATAACAGTTTCAAAAAACTGTGTGCAAATTTATAAAGGCCTACAAGATGGAGTTAAAACTCTAAGAAAGGGGCCCTCCCTGGTGGCGCAGTGGGTTGAACACTGCACTGTAGAGCACCTGCTGAACAGCAGTGTGAGTTCGATCCCCGGCCAGGGAGGGGACCCACATGGCGCAGCAGACCTGCCTCACCTGGTGCTCCCCTCAGCAGTGTGTTTCAGTGGATCTGCTTGTTCTGCTCCCCACTCTGTATCTGGTGAATCCTCTCATCCCCCACACCTCTGGCCTGTACCCCAGCTCTTGTTTGCATAAATAAATAAATCTCAAAAAAAAAAAAAAAAACAAAAAACCAGAACTCCAGGAAAGGACCATGTCCTGAGAAAGGCACTGTTGCATGGTAGGTGTGGACACAGACTGCAGAGCTGACTGGCTGGGTTAAAATCCTACAACTGGGCCTCCCTGGTGGTGCAATGGGTTAAGCACTGCACTATGAAGCAAACCGCAGCCACAGCAGCACAAATTTGATCCCTGCAGCCGGCCAGGGAGGGGACCCACATGGCACAGCAGACCTCTCCTTCCTTGCCCGCTGCTCCCCTCAGCAGTGTACTTCAGTCCATCTGCCTGTTGTGCTCCCCACTCTGTCTCTGGTGAATCCTCTCACCTTACTCTGGCCTGTACCCAGCTCTTGTATGCATAAATAAATAACTCTTAAAAAAAAAAAAGAAATGACAAATGGGAAGTGAACCATAGAATAGCGGTGAAATAATATCGAGAACAATTATGTACCATGCTGTGCTAAATAGTTTCCTTCACTGTCACCACCTGTCAGGTTCTGTGCTCAGGATGGATTTCATAATGTGCAAGGAACCGACTCTTCTGAGAGAAGCCAACAACACAAAGCTCAGTGTAAGAGGCGGGGCGCAGGTCCACTCCCCTCCCAGCATCACAGGACATGGAAGCCTGCTGTTTACAGTAGTTGCTGAGAAAGTCAGCTGTGTGGCACCTGAAACATGGGGTGCGAGGCTGTAGACCGTCTGGCCAAAGGCAGGGACCTGGTGGTCTGTGGGAAGCTCAGTGCGGTCCTCCTCCCTCTAGAAACAGGCAGGGTGGTCCTCCGTGGCCCTCAGCCACTCTGCTCAGAGCAAGCGCCCAGGGCCTTCCTGCAACATTCTGCTTGACACACATAACTGGTCAGTGGAAAACAAACACGAAATGCAAAATGTCTTAAGGAAAAAATAACTACTCAAGAAGAAATAAAATCTTGGTTAGAATTATAACCAGTCAGATCCTTGCCTCTATTCTAATTAGAGAATTAAAAATTTTGGTTAGGGTATGGGAATGCAGACTGGTCCAAACACTATGGAAAGTAGTGTGGAGGTTCTTCAAACTACTAAGAATGGAGTTCTGATATGATCCAGCAATCCCACTGCTAGGAATTTACCCAAAGGACACAAAAACACTGATTCAAAAGGACACCTGCACACCTGTTTATCACAGCACTTTTCACAATAGGCAAGCTGTGGAAACAACCCAAATGCTCAAAAATAGATGATGGGATCAAGAAGATGTGGTACATATACACAATGGAATATTACGCAGCAATCAAAAAAGATAAACTCATGCAATTCATAGCAAAATGAATGGAACTAGAAGGGATTCTGCTCAGTGAATAAGCCAGAAAGAAAGGGAAAAATATTAGATGATTTCACTTATAGGAGGAATGTAGAGGTAACAAATAAGGGACTAAGGGAAAAAAATCAATTACAATAAATAAAGAATCAAAATCAACAGACAACAATAAATCTGAGACATTCCCCAGGGGAGGAGGAGGGAGGAGGAACAAAATGGGTGGGAAGAGCACAAGGGACTATGGTGATGGTGCATGAGTGAATGGGTGATGGGAATTTCACAGATGAGAAATATACACTGTACAAAAAAGAAAAATAATGTAAAATATACATAAAATTTTAAAAAATGTTTGGTTAGAATAATAATTTTGGTTAGAATAAGGAGTTTGAAAATCTGCTCTCCCTCTAAATAAATACACAAATAAATGAAATAACCTAGTAAGTCCAGAAGGTTTTAGCAAGGTGTTACAAGAACAGAAAAATCATTATCTTAAAACAAACTGTTCCAGAGAATACGAAAGAAGGAAACACTGCCCACCTCATTCTAGGAGGTAAAATATACTTCTGACGGAAAATCAGGTAAGGTCAATATGAGAATGTAATAAGTAAAGACTTGTCTCAATTCTCAAAATAGATGCAAAAATCCTAAATAAAATATCAGCCAATTGAATCTAGAAATGCCTATTAAAAATAAATCATTAGCAAATTGGATTTCCCCTATGTTAAAATTACAGTTAAAAGTTAAAATGATAACATAAATTAATTAGATTTGCTATATTAACCAGTTAAAGGAGAAAAACATGATCATCTCAACAGAGGCAGAAAACCTCTGGTAACACAGAATTGTTTCATAATTAACACCCATAGCAAACTGAGAGTACTTCAGCAGAGTAACTGGTAGCAACCAAAAATATAGCAATTTTCAAAATTGTATATACCTATGAAAATTGAAAACATTCCCTTTCATATATAAGCAATGATGACTTGTCCAATCACTACTTCTATTTGACATGGTGCTAGGATTTTCCACTATTGTGTCAGATGGGATAAAGAAGTAAACACTTTTAATTTTTTGGAAAAGATTTACTTATGTATGCATACAAGAGCTGGGGTACAAGCCAGAATAACAGGAGGTGAAAGGATTCACCAGAGACAGAGTGGGGAGCAGAACAGGCCAATTCACTGAAATACACTGCTGAGGGGAGCAGCAGGCGAGGCAGGAGAGGTCTGCTGCACCCTGTGGGTCCCCTCCCTGGCCGATGGCAGGGATCGAACTCGTGCTGCAGTGGCTGCAGTCTGCTTCATAGTGCATTGCTTAACCCACTGCGCCACCAGGGAGGCCTCATTTTTAATTTTGATGAATTCCAATTTATCCATTTTTTATTTTGTAGATCAAGGTTGGTGTCTGAGGCTGCATTTAATCATTAGATTGGCTTTGGAAGAAATGATGCTATTAGCAAATCTTCTAACCCATGAGCAAGGTATACCTTTAAAATTTTAGGTTTTCTCCTTTTTGTGTCAGAAACACTTCATAGTTTTCGATGTAGAGATTTTGTAAGTGTATCTTACTACATTTGTTCCTTGCTATTGTATTGTGTGTGCATTTCTTTTTGAGGCCTGACTGACTCATTACCTTTCTGCCTATTTTACCCTTCAGCATGGTCAACTTCCCTTAGCAATTTAAAGGCAAATGAGCTTTCTCCCTGCTTGAATTTCAAATGCCTTAACAATCTAGGAACAATTATGGTCCCCAAGATGTCTGGCCTTCCCCTGCAGGCAGGAGTGTATGCATTATTGTCCCACAGTATCTACCCCCCTCTCCCTTTCCCCTGCCTCACATTCCCTATCTTCAGGAAGCTTTTACTGATACCTCTAAGCCCTGTGCTCCTAACTCCCTCAAAACCTAATCTCTAGGGTCTCCCTAGTGGCACAGGGGGTGACCCACCTGGCACAGCAGACCTCTCCTGCCTCGCCCGCTGCTCCCCTCAGCAGTGTGTTTCAGTCCATCTGCCTGTTCTGCTCCCCACTCTTGTCTCTGGTGACTCTCACCCCGACATCCTTGGCTTGCACCTCAGCTTTTGTATGCATAAAAAAATCTTCAAAACAAAACCAAAAACCCTAATCTCTATACTCCACGCTTTAACATTTAGATACTATTATTTATTTAGAAATATTTACCGACACTTCCCCACAGCCCCCCACCCTTTTTCCTTTGACCCTTTGTCCCTCCCCCTCAATCTTAACCTCAGAAGATTTGCTTCATACATTAGTGTCCACTGGTATTTATAAGTATTTGCTTTGTTGAATTGCACAGTATTTGTCTTTGACATTCTAATTTGCTTTACTAGAAGAATTCCCTAGCACCCCTTCCATTCTGTTGTAGATGGTAACATTTCCTCTTTTTTTTTTTTTTTAAGACTTGTTTATGGTTACAAGCACTGGGGTACACGCCAGAGTTGTGGGGGGTGAGAGGACTCACCAAAGACAGAGTGGGGAGCAGACCAGGCAGATGGACTGAAATACACTGCTGAGGGGAGCAGCGGGCAAGGCAGGAGAGGTCTGTCGCGCCATGTGGGTCCCCTCCCTGGCCGGGGAGCAAGGGCAGTGGATGCTTCACAGGGCAGCGCTCAACACGCTGCGCCACCAGGGAGGCCCATTTCCTTTTTTCTTGTGCATGAGTGATGGTACACCTTTGGCTATCCCACATCTTCCTGATCCAGTCCTCCATCAGTGTTTCCATGTTAGGTTGTTTCCACGCCCCAGCTATTATAAATAATGCTGCAAACTTTGTTGAGCAAGTATTTTTTTGAGTTGATGGTTTCAAGTTCTTCCTAAAGATGCCCAAGAGTAAGATTGCTGGGTCATAATGGAATTTTCTCTACTGCCCCAGTTCACCTTCCCACCAACAGTGTAATAGGATTCCTTTCTCCACATCCTCTCAAGGACGAATTGTTTTTTGCTAGTTTGTAGAAATATTTATTTTTCTATATTGATCTTGTATTCTGCAAATATCCTAAATTCAGCTATTAGCACTAGTGGTCTTTGTACAATTTTTAGGTCTTTCTACATATATCACTTGCAAATTATAGGTGCTAGTTCTTCCTTTTCAATCTGTTTACATTTTTCCTTTTTTTTTATTGCCTTATTGTCCTGGCTAAGAGTTCAACTTTAGTAACGGATATTATTAAACAGAGTGCAGATACTTTACCTTGTTCCCATTCTTGGGGGACAACGTTCATGCTCAGATAGTTAACATGCAGTGTGGTGGATGAGTCCAAAGACATACTGAAATCCTAATTCCTGGTACCTGTCAATATGACGTTATTCGGAAACAGGGACTCTGCAAATATAATCAAATTAAGATGAGGTCATATTGCGATACAATGAGCCTAAATCCAATAGCTGGCATTTTTATAAGGACAGAGAGATTTGGAGACACAGGAAGAAGACAGCCATGTAAAGACAGAGGCAGAGACTGGAGTGATGGTGTCAGAAGCCAAGAACACCAAGGATTGCTGGCAACACTTTTGTCAGTTGCTAAGAAGCTGAGACGAGGTAAATGACTTTCCCCTAGAGCCTTCCGAGTGAGTAGGGCCCTGCCAACAGCTTGATTTTGGACTAGTCTCTAGAACTATAAAAGAAAACATTCCTGTAGTTCGTGGCAATCTGTATTGCCTTAGA
Source organism: Galemys pyrenaicus (assembly GCA_019455555.1). Lineage (NCBI taxonomy): Eukaryota > Metazoa > Chordata > Mammalia > Eulipotyphla > Talpidae > Galemys > Galemys pyrenaicus. The sequence continues at coordinate 9,561,644 of JAGFMF010011726.1, read as the reverse complement.
AAACAAATATATCTAGTTTTGCAGTAAAAACTGTTCATGAATTTTTGGTTCTGCTGTCTATTTAGGCATTCCGTTTTTATGTGGGAATTCACAGACAGTCAAAAATTATGCAGCTACCATTCCCGCATTCCTAAAATCTATCCTCAGGCCAGTGCTTTTAAACAATTTTTGATGGCCCAGTAAGTGGTGGAGTGCTGCAGTGGAGTGCTCCATGTGTACTTGGAAAGGTGTGTACGCTGCAAATGCACCTTCATGTAATCTTGCATGCATATCCGCGAGGGCAAGTGGGTTGACAGTGTGGTTCAGGTCTTTGGTCACCTGCAATCATGCGTGTAACTGGGACATCACTCCTTACTCCTGAAACTACTTTTTTAAAGATTTATTTATTTATGCATACAAGAGCTGGTGTACAGGCCAAAGGTGTGAGGGGTGAGAGGATTCACCAGACACAGAATGGGGAGTAGAATCGGCAGACTGAGTGAAACACACTGCTGAGGGGAGCAGTGGGGAGGCAGGAGAGGTCTGCGGCGCCATGTGGGTCCCCTCCCTGGCTGGGGATTGAACTCAAGCTGCAGTGGCTGGGGATAGCTCCATTGTGCTGCAACTCAACTACTTGCACTACCACAGAGGCCCCCTCATTGCTTTTATACTATGCCTTCAACTGAAAGGACACGTTCCCCTCTCTGGCTTTCCAGAGCATTTTGTTTGTACTCCTTGTCGAGCTTGTATTACATTCATTATAGCACATATTTTAGAGCATAGTTATTTTAAGAACATGTCTTATCTCCATTCTTAGACTGCAAATTCTTGCGGAGCAGGGAATGTGTCTGATTCATACTTTTGTCTGCAAGGCACCTACTACAGTGCCTGACATACCAAAGGTGTTCATTTGTTTGCAGTGTTTTGTTTCTAACCTGCTTGTGGAGCTGCTTCTATTAATAATGTTCATTTTAACAATGTGGGGAAATGACAAGAGTCACTTCTGCTGTGGTGTGTGATTAAACATTTAATTTTCTGAAATTTGAGCTATTTTAAGCCATTTTCTTTTAATTTGCTCTCCCACGAATCCTAAATGTTTAGCAAATTAAGTCAAATAACCAAAGGGATGACACTAAGTGATGACACTTATGAACATTCTACAGATGTCCCTTCAGGTAATTTTCTTTGTGTTCAGGTGCAGGTGGAGTGAGCTCAGAAGGGAACAACTACCTGCAGAAACAGGTAACTTCCTCACGATAACTTAATTAGCGTTTGTCAAGTGCCAGGTACAGCACTGTATGCAATAAACATATCCCTTGCACTCTTTCTGCCCTCAACCCATTCCCTGCCCCTCCTCACAGAGTGTCCCCGATTTGTCCTTGTCTTTTTGTTTTTGCTGTGTTTTATATATATGTTGTTATTATTCTTTTCTTTGGTCCCTTATTTGGTTCCCTTGTATTCCTCCTAGGAGTGAAATCGTCTGGTATTTTTCTTTTCCTTCTGACTTATTTTGCTGAGCATCATCCTTTCTAGCTCCATCCATGTTTCTATGAGTGACTCTAGTTTATCTTTTTTGATTGCTGAATAGTATTCCATCATGCATAGGTACCACATCTTCTTGATCCAATCATCTGTTTTTGGGCATTTAGGTTGTTGTCAAGTCTCACCTATTGCAATTAGTGCTGCAATAAACATAGGGGTGCAGGTATTCTTTTGCATCAGTGTTTTTGTGTTCTTCGGGTCTATTCCTAGGAGTGGAACTGCTGGATCATACGGGAGTTCCACGGACCTTAAGACCATCTTTATGACAGCCATCATGGCATCCGCGGCAGATAAGATGCCTTCAAGCTGGTGTTCATCTTTTTAGACTAATCAAGGCTTTGGGGTGGTCCTTGCCACAAACGCTCACTCAGTAATGTCTGCCATGCACTGGCTCATCTGCCATCACTGCAGCTGGTTTGGTCGGCTGACTGGTACTGAACCACAGCTCTGTTGCCCAGCGATTTTACTGGGCGGGGACGGACTGACATTTCATTTCCAAACTCACAGAAACACAAAGAAAGAAACCTTTCAGCTCCTCCCACGGTCTGTGGCCCATTCATGTGCAAAATTCCCGTGCCCCTGAGTCTTTCTGGCAACCTGTAGCAAGATGACGGTCAGCTCCTCCAAATGGCTTCTTTTTCCATTTGTTTCAGAGGTGCACTGAGCAAGTCACCAGCTATGATAATGGTGCGCAGATTTTCTTGTTCGTCCCCACAGAATACAACATTTTTCAGTAGTATGACATGAGATGTTAAGATGGGTTAAAGGAATAGCAGCTCATGAATGCAAAATAATCAGAAGAAAAGGAAGTACGGTGCAACGAAAGTTAAAACTCCTTGCTTAGGAGTTACAATGCAAAAGGTCACTATAGGAAATAACACATACCAAGGTCCACCCACGTTACCAATTCTTTTAACCTTGCTTTTAGAATACCTCCCTCCACCAATTTTAAAATAAAAAGATAGGGCCTCCCTGGTGGCACAGCGGGTTGAGCGCCGCACTGTGAAGCATCTGTGGCACAGCAACACCACTTCGATCCCCAGCCAGGGAGGGGACCCACATGGCACAGCAGAACTCTCCTGCCTCGCCCGCTGCTCCCCTCAGCAGTGTGCTTCAGTCAGTCTGCCTGTTCTGCTCCCCGCTCTGTCTCTGGTGAATCCTCTCACCCCTGCACTTCTACCTGTACCCCAGTTCTTGTATAGATAAAAAATAAATCTTTAAAAAAAATAAAAAGCATGGTTCTCAAACAAAAGTCAATAATATAGTCAAGTACAAGAAAAGAGTAAAACAAAAAAATACCCACCTAAATGGCCATCATTAATGCTAGGTGAGTCTCCTTCCTGGCTTTTTTCTACACAGATACAGATAAAAGGACAGAGGATATTTTTATAAACATAGATTCATACTTATTTTTATTTGTCATATTTCTAATCACATTAAAAATGTATTCAGCTAGTTTACTGATATTTACGACAAGAAACTCAACTGAAACAATTACTAAGCTTTAAGAATTGTTGTATCCCAGTAGGGATTTCTTTAAACATTTATTCAATTTATTTCATAGAAAACATTACCCCTGGAAGTCAAGGTTATTGTGTTTATACACAACCAACTCTGCTGTGATGGTAGGAGGAGATGGACACCCTATTAGCTCCTTTTTCTGACTTTTACTACCTATATTAGTAAAACTAATTATAAGTAATTATAACTTACTAATTATAAATATAAACTTATAACTACTTATAAGTATAAACTGACTAATTATAGGTTTATAACATTTGCAGTCTGTCCTATAATGTAATTCCACTTTGGTCTTTGTTCTTAGCACAAATTCACTGCTGATCATCAGTCCTTTTTTAAAAAAAAATTATTTTATATATATTTTACATTATTTTTTATATTTGTACAGTGTATACTTTCTCCTCTCAGGTGTAGTCCCCGTGAAATTCCCACCACCAGTTCACCTGTGCACCATCACAATAGTCCTTTGTGCTCTTCCCACCCATTTTGATCCTTCTCCCTCCTCCTCCCCTTGGGAATATCTCAGATTTATAGTTATCTGTTCATTTTGATTTTTTATTTATTGTAATTGATTTTTTCCCCTTAGTCCCTTGTTTGTTTCCTCTATATTCCTCCTATAAGTGAAACCATCCAATGTTTTTCCTTTTCTTTCTAGCTTATTTCACTCAGCATAAGCCCTTCTCACTCCATCCATGTTGCTACGAATTGCATGAGTTTATCTTTTTTGATTGCTGCGTAATATTCCACCGTGTATACATACCAAATCTTCCTGATTCAGCCATCTATTTTGGGGCATTTGGGTTGTTTCCATAGCTTGCCTATTGTGAAAAGTGCTGTGATAAACATAGATGTGCAGGTGTCCTTTTGAATTAGTGTCCTTTGGGTAAATTCCTAGAATTGTTGGATCATATGGGTTTCCATTTTAGAAGCCTGAGGAACCTCCACACTGCTTTCCATAGTGGCTGGACCAGTTTGTATTCCCACCAGCGGTATAATAGAGTTCCTTTTTCTCACTAGTCCTTTTACTACAAGTTTTTTCCATTACTGAATTATTTATCTCTCCTACCAAGTGGTTTCCTTAAGAAAGAAACTATTTCTGGAGTTCCTGCATGCTTAAGAGTATTTGGAATTATATTTCATAACTTGGGTGGCAACAATATACTTGTCATTCTTTTTCCTATCTGGAAGTTGGGAAACATTCCTCTGTTGTCTCTCGTCACTAAACCTGTGGAAAAGACTTTTAAGATCCTTTGGTGACTGGCTTGTTCTGCCTGAATGAGAAAGAATTCTTCATTCTCTCTCTTTTTTAAAGATTTAATTTTATTTATGCATACAATGACTGCGGTGTAGGCCTGAGGTGTGGGGGTGACAGAATCTACCAGAGACAGAGTGGAGAGCAGAATAGGCAGATGTACCGAAACACACTGCTGAGGGGAGCAGCGGCCGAGGCAGGAGAGGGCTGCTGCGCCATGTGGGTCCCCTCCCTGGCCGGGGATCGAACTCGTGCTGCAGTGGCTGCAGATGCTTCACAGTGCTACGACTTAATACCTTCCACCAGTAGGGACTCCCCACCCCCTTTTTCCTTTTTAACTGATTTTTACTTTTTATTTATTTTGGTAGTTCATTTTATTAGGCTTTAGGAGATGAAGGTTTTGTGACCTGGTCTTACTCATCCTCAAAGACCCTAAAGTATACTTTTAAAGGACTAAAGCTCTGGGCTTCTCAACTTGGTCTGCACATTAAGATCACAGGGGAGATTTAACTATACAAATGACAGGTTGTAGTCCAACCACTGATCAAAATGGTCTAAGAAGGATTCAGACATTAATGTGTCTTTGTTTTAAAGTCCTTCTAATATGTTTAATGTATAAAGAGGGCTGAAAGTATGAGCATACTTTGTCTTTTAATTGACTGTAATTTGATACATTAAAACACTTTATACCTATATTAATAAATGCAAAATATGAAAAGCACAAATCATTATACCCTGAGGGATCAGTCATTTAGAGTACTTCTTCAGTAGCCAAGGAAGCAGGAAGGAATAGATGTGTATTACTTAGCTTTAAAATATTTTCATCTGCCTGGATAACAGAACCAACACCTCCAAAAGAGCCAGGGAGTACCATCTGAGGTAATGCCAAGCATCTAGAAGTCTGGAATCCTTCCATGAACACAGAAGGCGCTGTCAGCTGCTGTCTGCACTGACCTGAGTAAGGTAAAGTTCATGACTCAGTGAGAGAGGTGGTCACACTGGTAATTAAAACATACACCCACGAATCAGTCCTGCCCCGGTGTAGTCACACCTGCCATCATCAGTTCTAATTTATGCAACATCATTTAGCAATGCAGGAGGTGTTTAGAGGTAAATTTGATAACTGAAATTATTGTGTGTGGGTAGGCTTTGAGGAGAGGCATATATATGTACCTATCGGTACTTAAATTCCACTAACAAGTACATGTGCATGAAAACCTGACATGTTCAATCTATTTTGTCATCAAGTGATTTAGACAAAAGAAGTGTCTGCTATTGAATGTAAACTTAATAACCACATAGCCACTGATACATGCAAATTTATCTCTTTGCCTTTGTGGTTTCTCTGCAGACAGCATTAAAACAGGCCAAAGAACACAGCCACTTATGAAAGGCGCTGGTCTTACAGAGTGCTTACAATACCCCGGGCAGTGCCATTACAGAGGTCATCTGATGCTTCAGAACTAATTTTTCTGTTTAGGGTTTTACAAAGTCTTATAAAGCTGTTGAAGCTTTACAGATGCTGGCTGCCTGTGAGGCCTGGTTCTCCTCACTAGCCGAGGGAATTTAGACCAGGGGCTTCCCCACCCTCTATCTCACGTGTGACTGGAGAACAGCAGTGCTGGCCTATAGAGTGAACTGGAGGAGTAAATGTGTTCATTGTAAAGGGCTTCGAATAATGATGTGCAAATAACATGTATTTCCCCAGCGACACTTATTGGCATAGTCAGTTAGCAGAAACCCATAAGCAGTCTTTAAGAGAAGCATTTAATAATTTAAAAAATAAGTTTATTTTAAACTAATGAATATAAAATCTGACAGATGTTTTCAAACATTTTTGCAAAAAAAGTAAAACCCTCCCTTGTTCCCCTTTCCCACAAGATATAGAGTAAGAACTTGGACAGAGTTTTACATGAAACCTGAACATGAAATTCTCACTCATCAGTTGGGCCTGATGTCTCCAACACATCACATTTTATGCAAAGGTCCAGTAAAATGAAGAAATCAACAAGCCACTTGACACTTGCTTTCTAAGATCATGATGATGCTCACTAAAATGCTGAAGGGCGAGAATAGGTAACATCAGAGAGCGTATGACAGGCATTGAAAAGTGCATGGGTCTATGAAACCACAGACATTCAAGAGAATACCGGAAGTAGAATTAAATATTGACTTAAAAAATTAATCCAAGGAAATCTATGTACATTGTAGCCTTTGGCATCTGGTCTAATGGGTTTTTCTTGATAGAGACTTCATCTTGTCCAATCTATTAAACAGATCAAATCAACCTTGACATGTCTCATCCGACAAGAGTGTCCACAGCCAATGTCACATGAGGTAGTTGGGCTGCTTATCGACATTCTAGTGAAACTGTCATGACACAGGGGACTCAGACATCAGACATGCAGGAGATGGGTTATCAGCCTCTGGGCAGCAGAATCGTCACTTCTAACTTACTCTTCTTGCCATCACTGATTCCACACACACCTATAAATACCACGTCTACACAGGCATCTGTGCAGATGAAATCAGCTCTGCAAGGGGTAAAGAAGCCAGCCCAGGTGGCTTCTGCCTACAAAGTATGGGGAAGCAATACTGACCACACTTTAACATACATGAAGTATATGTAGTAGAAAGGAGGGTGCTTAAACCAAGCATGATTTTTGTCTTGTATTTTCACAGCGCTCAGCTGAAAACAGCCATTCACTCCAAAGGAGAAGCAATGAAACAGGGTAACTAAAGAATGATGGGAACTTGTGCACTGCAGGGTCATGGTCTCTTTCTTCCTTTCGATGAAGGACGACATGAAAACGGTGGAGGAGAAAGCTCAGTGCACGCGTCCACTGCGCAGTGGAGGACTGCCTGACCGTGCCCTGGGGTGCCGTAGTGCGGTGGCGCAAGGAGAGACCACACAGCTGGGCTCTGTGCACAGGGCCGGGGACTGCGGCGATGGCAGTGGGCACGCTTCCAGAGAAGGTCTAGGGAAGAGCGTGTTCATGGAACCCCGGACAATCCCGTCAGACAAGAAATCTTAAAATGCCATCAAATACCATCAGACAGCTAGTGATGATTTTTTATGTCACTGTTATGAAGCCCCTGAGTATACAACTGGGGAGTACAAGGGACATCGGGAGCAGAACGCAGTTCTAGAGCAAGCGCTCCACACACTTCCCAGGAACAGAGGTCTGCTAGACACACTGGAGTTTGTGTACAGACTGTGCCAGGTCACAAAGAGGAGCCCAAGCTGGGGCTCTGAGGGCCAATGCAACAGCTCAGATAACGGAGTCAGGGCAAAAATAAATTCTACTTAAAAATTCTAAATCTAAAAAGGTGAAAAATGTGGCTCATCTACCCTAAAACAAAAAAGAAAGGCAACACAAGGGAAGGAAGCTGAAGAGTTCTAACATCTAGCATTAAAACCTGAAGAAACTGATTGTAACAGATTCCGAAATGCACCAATATGTCACCAACTTTTTGTGGGCCATGGTAGTTTAGCAGAGAAAAAAACATAAAAGTAGTTTTCTTCCAGAAAATCTCCAAAATACCTAACGTCTTCTTAGATTGCTAACGACCCCATGAGTCTACTGCTTTCATGTTAGTTCGTTATCTATCTGGCTTTCAGTAAGACTGTGTCCATAAGAAGATACTCCTCACTTCCTCCAGCTCTTTCATTCAGATTTTAAAAAGTGAACCATACTTAACCGGCCCCACCAACTCTCTCTGAATGACACGTTCTGGACACGCACACACATCTGTAACAACTGAAGAGGAGAGCGCACACTTCCCCAGTAGCTCTCCTCCAATAGCAGACGCCCTTCGCAGATGCACACGTTGCGCGGCCGCCTGCTCTACGGCTCGAGATGGAAAGGTGGGTTCTTCAAGAAGCTCCTGCAGCCTGGCAGGGACAGAACCCCACTGATGGGACACCGGACCCTGGGCTAGGGGTGTGCCTGACGCGCCACAAGTGCGCTGAAGAAGCTGCTAAGGAAGGGGCAGGACAGCTAAAAGGGGGCGTGTGTGACGCTGTGACTGGGGACTGCTGGCGACCTTCGGTGGCAGAGAGAAGGAGAAGCAGCAAGACTCAACTGCAGTGTCCAGACAGCTCTATCCACAGAATGTGACTCTTAGGCAGCTTTCCGTCTGAGATGGCACGTCAGTGATGACGTTAAGGTGCCTCAAACCATGACTTACACGGCTTAACGGAAATATCTCAATTTTAGTCAATTTCAGAAAAAGTGAGACATTTTAGAGTCTACTTCTAAAACTACCTGCAGAGCTGGATCAAGAGCTGATGAGATAATCATCTTTTATACCCTCCAGCTTAGCACTTTTCACTGAAGATAAATGTCACTGGTACAATCCAAATGTCACTTGCTAGCTTCTACTGGTATCTAGGAAATACATGACTTTTTCTTTTGGGTTTTCTAGAGAGAACACTGGAAGCACGTGCCTGAGTCGGGTGCCTTGGGCCACCTGACCATCCTGACAGGTGTGTGTTCTCTCTAACGGTTACGCTGCAATCTTAAACATGTTTTGAGTGATGAGAACAAGGTGATTATTCCATCAACAAACACACTGGTGTTTTCTCATCTCCTTCCACTGTGGGGATGAAGGAAAGCTGAGCTGTCCCAAAAATCTTGGAGGATTATGCAGAACCCTACTGATCTTTTCTCATTGGTTCTTTCTTTGAAAGTAATTGCATATGAACACAAATTACAACTTTAACTAAAACAGAGAAGCAAATACTATAGATCCAGGAGGGAGCGCTGTCTGTGCCAAACTTCAGGTCAAGGTGAGTTTACTGTTGAACATTAGGTGATTTTGGCATTAGATAATTTCTAGTTATTTTTATAGAAGGGCCCTCAGAGTTTTACACATCTTACGCAAACTTCCCATGCTTCAGCAAGGAAAATACCTATCCAAAACGTCGCCCCTTTTTATAAAGTTGGAAAAAGGGTGAGAAGTAACTTATTCAAGTTAGCAAAGCTATTCCAATGTGGGTTCCCAGTGATTTCAGGTAATACTAAACCTTTCTCCAGAAAACTCATATAAACTGAGGCAGCACCTATATAAATATGAAATGCCCGTAATTAGCAGCTTTCATTTTTGTGCATATTCGAGGCTTTGGTGGCAAATCTGCATGCCACTCCCTTTCCAAGAGCTGACACATGTCCACCTGAGGTGGCAGGATCCCTGCTTAGAAAGTCACGCTTCACAACAGCCTCTTCGTGACAAATGGCACAGTGCCTACTCTCTTCATTCAAGGGACAGGCAAAACTGGCTCGTTCCTTTCCCCTTTCAGGTGGAAGTGCCAAGGGCAGGAAGTGTAAGTGATGCTCTGATTCTGCCACCACATTCACACTAGCCAGGGAAGGAGCTTCACCCTAGTCCCTCACAGGAGTGGGGGAAATAACCACACACACACCTTGGCAACTCTCACCCGCGAGTACTAAATATGAAAGATTCGAGGTTGTTTTCGCCTCCTTTTCTGTCTTAGCCTTAGAAACATCTGATTTTCTGCTTTTCTAAATTTAAACATTTCCCAGAAGTCCTGATGTGAGCTGAGTACCTGCTTCGTTAACAAGAGCTCAATAAATGCCATTTGTTTAAAGACAGACAGCCACAAGACAGAATCAATACCCCTCTGGCATTAACCTCTGCCTGAGGAGCAGGCTCTCTCTAGCAGGGCTCTGCAGCAGGGAGTCTCAGCTGCAGCTGTGAGGCAGGCAGTCACCTGCACCTCTCAAAGGAGCTCAGTCCACCCTGCGGACCCTGGCATGCTGCAGCTTCCCTGTGTACACCGGCAGCCCCAGTAGGGAAGGCACTGCGGCTTCTCTCCCACGCACGCTCTGGCAGCCTGCCACCGAACCAGCCACAGTCCTGGTGCACCACTGTTCAACAGAATGTGCACCCACGGTCACTTTATGGAAGAGCCACATCTCATCTTTAAACTTTCACCTGGTCCCAAAGCTCTGGAGCCTGCTAAGTGGCCGCATTTAGCTTGCTCTGTACGATTGGTGATTACGCCAGAATTGATCAGAGAGCATGTTCAGAACTGTGGCCCCTGATGTGAGGCCCAGGGCTGCTGGCTGGGCGCTGCTGCTGGTTCAATTAAGAAAGCTGCTGAGTCAACTGGCTCCACTTTTCATTCTTCCCTTAAATATTTTATTTAAATGCTACTTCCTTTACTCCTTGAAGAAAGGACACATTATTTAGTTCACACAGGAAACTGGGAATTCTGTAAGCTCGAATCCTTGCTAGTGGTTCGTGACCTCTATGCATCAGTCATTTGCTAAGTCCATTCAAATGCAGACTCACGGGGCCCCCACTCCCACGTTCTGGTTCTCCAGGCCAGTCGGGGCGAGGCCTGGGGATCTGCATTCTGGACAGCCATTCCATGGGATTCTGATGCCGAGATGGTCAAGATCACACCTACAAACCACCTGGTTGCCCTGCTTAGAGGCTGGTGACTTGGAGCTAGGAGGTGGCACCGTCCTACAGGGACCATTCCTCGACTTCTAAGCCTCCCTTTGGAAATCAGGCAATGATCTGAAAGCCACAGCTTTGTTGCCGTGTCCCAGTGAGATACTGCTAGCTAGGGGCATCTCAACAACTGTCCCCTGGCCCCACACCGTCCTCCGGCACATCGCTCATCCCCTCAGAGTCACAGTCTTGATAAACGGGGCCGGCACTTCTTACTTGTCTCCTCCGCCCCCACCTGCGGAGGTCACTGCACCGTCCTGGCCCGACCACACAGGTTCTTCTTGCTGAGTCAGAGAAGGGAGTTCTTGGAAGAACTGGGGATTGCAAACTATACATCTCAATACCTTTAACAAAGGGGCTTAGCTCCCTTCCAGATTTTTAGTCTGAGTTCACTGACACACAGGCTGTGCATTATATAGTCCTTGACACAGAATTTGCTCATTTTCAGTTTAGGCTTGGGCAGCCATTAAAGTAAAAGCTAGAAAACAAAACAAAATATAAAACCAACATATTCATTTGTCAAATCTGCTCTTCTAACTTGCTTTTCAAGTCTATATAACAAAGCTATGATTTGGCTTCCAGGAGGTCCTTTAAACTGAAATATATAGCACCTTGATTTTTTTTAAACACACAAAACATATGCATTAGAAAAATTAAATATAAAAGCACTAGGTTTTGCCTCTTCCTCTCCATCCCCCCAGTAAGGTGTTGAAGAGGGTTGAAGCTGCTGCTGGAAATTAAGTAGGGAAACAGAACACTTTAGCAAACTTTATTCCCTGAAGTGTGAGGCGCCTTCCTGCGCTGTCATACCACCTCGTCAGATTCCAGTCCGTGGACCTCGTACAAAGTGTCCAGTATTGCCAGCTGCTTTTCCATGGCAGGGAGGTAAAGGCTGAGATCCCGCTGCATCCCAGCACTGAAGGCTGCTTTCCGGTGGTCGCCTTCCTTTATGGTTAACGCAGCGACAAAGTCTTCGTAGGATGGAGCTGCCCTCAGAGCTAACTGGAAAAAGAATTCCCTGTGAGAATCTGCGTCACGTCTCTCTCGCATGCTTCACATTAATGCACCTGTACATGGGTGCACACACACGCACATGCACAAAGTAAAAAAAATGGATCATGTCCTCCTAACTTGCAGAATGTGAAAGTCGCATTTCAAGCACCAAATCAAATACTTTTAAGATTAGGCAAGACAAGGACTCAGTGAGAATGAATAATGCCATCAAGTCTGGGAACAAATGCTGAGAGGAAAGGGGACTGAGAAAAACTCCTTTCTCACTCACGGTGATCCAGAAGCAACCCGAACGTGCACCTGTCCATGGGAGCACACACCGCGACTGTCGTCTTTGCTGCACATGGCCAGCCTTCCAGAGCCTCACGCTCTTCCGTGTGTCTGATCTTCACAACTATCGCTTTGTAAATCTCTCCTCCCCACCCCGACAACATTCCATTTGCACTCTTGAATATTTTCTAAAAAGGGAGCTAACATTTGTCGTTTGCTTATGCACTGACGCTTTAATGTATTTTATCTCAGTTAATCTTTGTAAAAACCCCGTATAGTTTACACCCCCATTTTATAGATGAACCTCACAGAGCTAACAAGTGCTAAGGCTGGGATCTGAACTTAGGATCATCTCTATGCTTTTTTTAACAATGCCACCACACCATATTGCTTTCCTGATGGGAGATTTCCTAGGCTGCTTATACCTCCCCTCCATTCACAAGCCAAATGTTCCCTTAGCTTGCTGAAATCTGCTGTCTGGTATTCACTGGGTTGGTTCTGCTCAGATCTTGAAGCCTTTCTGGTATCTCGAATTATCATTCTATAGATTTTTTTCGTGAGCTTCTGCAAACTATGAAAGTCTTTGCAAATTAACTCTCCCCCACTCTCTACAGTAGGAGAGTAGCTGGTGTTGTTATAGGGTGGGTGAAATGCAAGTATGGCTGAAGAAGACTGAATCCCAGATCTGTCACACAACAGCTTGAGGTAAAATTTAAGCAAGGTGCCCAACCCAGAGCCTCAGTTTTCTCATCTGTAGAGGACTAATACCACTTTCTCTACTTGGAAGAGTAATGGGCTATGTATAAAGTGTTTAGCCCACTGCCTGACACAGAATGAGTATTCAAATAACGGGAGACGTATAGGGAGAGAAAGAACAGGGAATAAAGGGAAAGCAACTATCTAAAAATATAGTGAGAAAATTTCCCAGAATGGAGGAATATGAGTCTCTGGATTTAAAGACCGATCCAAGTGATCAGTATAAGGAATGATAAAGCCCAAAAAAGGAGATCCTGAAACTTCAGAACATGGAGATAAGCACTGCATAAGCACTCAGAAGAGGGAGAGATAAATAAAGTTTATACACCATGGAACAGGAACTGGAGTGACATTTACAACCGACAGTAGAAACAGCAGACGCTAGAGGATAGTAGATTGCCTTTGAAATTCTGAGGAAAACATTGACTTAGAATTGTATACCTAGTCAAAATACTATAACGTATAAAAAAGGAAGAATAAAAAAAGTTTCAGGCATGCAGAAATTAAAAAATGTAGTTTTCTAAGGTAGCTACTGGAGGCTGGGAAGCACCAAACCAGGGATTAAATCAAGAAATGGGAAGTAAAAAGTCTTGGGAAATGAAGAAGGGTGAGGCAGAAATCCAACATGGAACAGCCGTACAAAACATTTCCAGGGCAAGAGCAGCATGACAAGCATGAGCAATTCAGATCAGAAGAAGAGTCCAGAAAGTTTTAGACTAAAGTCTCCAGGGGGAAAAATAAGCATATAACCTCATATATATACATATATATATATACACATACACGCACACACACATATCAATGAGTTCAGAATGATGTTAACTTGAGAGATCTGATGATACAGGTATGCAACACTCTCCACTTCCAGGCCCCGGTAAAAAACTTGTATGGGCTTCCCTGGAGGTGCAGGGATTAAAGTCTCAGTGCTATCAAGCTATCCGCAGCCACTGCAGCATGAGGGGCAGCAGACCTCTCCTGCCTCGCCCGCTGCTCCCCTCAGCAGTGTGTTTCAGTCCATCTGCCTGTTCTGCTCCCCACTCTGTCTCTGGTGAGTCCTCTCCCTACCTGCACCTCTGGCCTGTACCCCAGCTCTTATATGCATAAATAAATATTTAAAAAAAAAACTTGTATAAGATAGAAGGAAAAAAATCATAGAATTCTGGCTCATCATAATGGTGTTAACTTGTGATATTACATTGGGAAGGTAGAGGCGCGAGAGGTGAGATAGTGCTAAGAAGGGCTAAGAGTTAAATTACAATCTAGGACAGGAAGTCAACACTAATGACTAAAATTAATAACATCACAAAGAAGAGTAAGCATTTCTAGAATTACAGAGGTAGTGGGAGAGACAGTCACAGGACGTTGAAAGTGGCAGTCTGTTTGGAATGTCTGGGAAACAGAAGACAGGGGCTGCTTTTTTGTGTTGTTGTTACAGTCTTTTTGGACTTTTTAACAAAAACCGAAACCAATCTCTATAAGCATCTTTTGTAGGAAATTCAAATTTTAAAAAGTTTCTCTGGATAAGGGCCCAGGACGACATATCTCTGAGAGGTTCCTAGAGGATGTTTCACGGCCAAGTCTATCTGGGAACCACCGACAGAGTACTGAACTGGAGAGGAAACCAGAAAGGTCAGATGACAGATGGTTGGTGACCAGGCTGGAGGCGGAGCCTGAACTAGGCAGCGGCTCAGCAGTTTGCAACTGTGTGAGAACAGAAGTTTATTATTGGCTGGTAAATGAGTCAAATTCCTTGAGTGGAAAAGATGTTTCCCTGAGCAACTGAGATCAGTTAAATGAGTTTATCTTTGCTAATTAGCACATTAGGAAACTTAATATGCTTTGAGAATAACAGAGGTTGATAGGGCCATGCTAGCTCTACTACTGATAAGGCTACTGCCAAAAGTTCCTTAAACCCAGAAATTAAAAAAATGAAAATGTTCAAGAACCTTTGAAATGTTCCCAACATTTATGTTTCCTGTAAAGGGGCAACACTTTTTTTTTAAGATTTATTTATTTATGCACACAAGAACTGGGGTACAGGCCAGAGTCGCAGGAGGTGAGAAGATTCACCAGAGACAGAGTGGGGAGAACAGGCAGATGGACTGAAACACACCGCTGAGGGGAGCAGCAGGCGAGGCAGGAGAGGTCTGCTGCGCCATGTGGGTCCCCTCCCTAGCTGGGAATCGAACTGGTGCTCCACAGTGCGGCACCGGGGAGGCCCGGGGCAACACTATTTTTTATAGTCTCGCTGTCTCATGGAGGGCAAGGGCGGTCAGGCTCAGACACTGCAAGCAATCGCCCCCGTTTACACAGTGAGACCGGAATGTAGCAGCACCCACTGTATGAGCAGCGTCTCACACCTCAGTCTGCTACAGAGCTGGAGGTGGGGAATGAGCACAAGCTTGGAGACAGGAGATCTGGGTTTAAACCTGGGCTCTTCCAGAGCTTCATTTGGAACTCTGGAAATGGAATGAACAATTCGAAATTTGTACAAGAGAGTTCATCCTGAGGATTAATGAGGTAACGAACACAGAAGTACTTGGCAGCTACTGTTGTGATTATTAGCATGCACTGAAGGTAAGTGTGGGCAGTTCTAGCGGCCTTGCCTCCGATTCCAGTCAACAGCGGAACGTGGAGCTAGCCATCTTGATGCTTTCAAAAAAGATTTCATTTTCATTAAAACTTAATTCTCCTGGGCCTCCCTGGTGGCGCAGCGGGTTAAGCAACGCACTATGAAGCAAACCGCGGCCACTGCAGCACAAGTTCGATCCCTGCTGCCGGCCGGGGGGGGACCCACATGGTGCGGCAGACCTCGCCTGCTGTGCCCGCTGCTCCCCTCAGCAGTGTACTTCCGTTGATCTGCCTGTTCTGCTCCCCGCTCTCTGCGGTGAATCCTCTCACCACCAACCCCCCACACCTCTGGCCTGTACCCCAGTGCTTGTATGCATAAATAAATAAATATTTTTAAAAAAACAACTTAATTCTCCTACTGTAAATTCTTCCCCCTTTCTTTCTCTGTCTAATAAATCATGACCTAGGCAATTCCGTCCTTAGGCAAATGATGTCCACTGTTCTTTAGTAAAAGACATCTATAGGCTATTTTTACCTGCTGACCTTCCAAAGACCACTGAATGAATTTGACCTCTCCTCTGATGAGAAAACCACAGAGTAGTACCATTAGAAATATGCAGGTGTTCTGAACGCAAGCCAAATCATTTGTCCACGAGATATGATTTCTAGGTCTGTGTCTTCCTAGTTCAACATGATGGGAAGAATAGGTAACACATGTATACAAATACCTCCACAATGAAAAGAACTGAACAAGCAGAGATTTCTAGTCTAGACTGATGAATTCAGCTACTATTCAATGTTAAAATTCAACCAAGGAAAAATGAAACAATCTGGGAATTAACAGTATTGAACGCTACGACCAGCAGAGGGCGCTACGAGCCTGAAGGCCTCACTGGGCAGCAGTCAGCAGTGAGTGCTGGGAAAGCAGATTTACCTACCTTTGCATCCATACTCTGCTACTCATCAGAAAGGGAGCCGCTTCAGAGGCAAAGCTAAACAAGGTCATTGGAACTGGCTAGAACAAAGCACACTCCATCCTAGATACTTTTTACTGCTCATATGACAACAAAGATACCGGCTTAAATGAAATAAGCAACACTGTTCTTATCCTTAAAAACAAGGTTAAACAGTAACAACACATACACACATACCCCTTGCTGTGACCAGCAAAACGAGAGGCAGAAGAATTACTTACCGCAAAAACCCCTCGAACCACCCAGCCATGGTGCTGCCGCAATGTTTTACCGTAAGCGTTATCTTGAAAAGAAGAAAAACTCCATTAGAAACGGTTTTATGGGGGCCTGTGAGCCTCCCTGGTGGCTCAAGGGATTAAGTCGCATCACTATGAAGCTATCCCCAGCTCCTGCAGCACGAGTTCAATGCAGGCCAGGGAGCTGACCCACGTGGTGCAGCAGACCTCTCCTGCTGTGCCTGCTGCTTCCCTCAGCAGTGTGTTTCAGTTCTGGTCCCCACTCTGTGTCTGGTGAATTTGCTCAGCCCCTGCACCTCTGGCCTGTACCACAGTTCTTGTATGCATAAATAAATAAATCCTTAAAGAAATCAATAAATTCTATTCTAAACACATGTGCCAGTTTCAGCAGTACTGCCATCAAATAGAATGCTACCACCATTTAGCGTATCTTGTTGTTACACTTACATAAAACTATTTTAAATTATAACAGCTGAAGTTAAAATAAAAGACAAGACACCAAAGCCACAGGTTCCTATGCAGCAAAAGATGTGGATCACCTTTTGCCATCAGGTATCACTGACCAAAATGGAGCTGTCATGTGGCTGTAGCTTAAACAACAATTTACAATTTTCTTAAACCTTTCTGCTTTGAAATTATGTGAACCTTTATTTTAAAAATTGGGGTGTGGCCTTGGTAACACAACATATCCTACTACTTCGAATTTTACATAATAAAAGTTTGTGTAAAATTCATCCATATTTGAAATACAACAGCTGATTTTCCTGGCTCTCTACCTAAAGCTTTAGGAGAACCAGCTGAAATGACAGTATCTAGTATGGGAAAGCTAAAATGTAAATAATCAGGAATTAATAAAGTCAGTAATAAAGACAGTCAAAAGGAGAACCCAAAATTAACTTCAGGAGATAGTTTGAATAGACTAGAGTTAGAGCATGGTTCACAATTTGAGTCTTCATCTTAAAACTGGTCTTGGCGAAGCTATCTTCAGGAGCACAAAGGGCTGCTGGGCTACCAGCACACAGTGCAGATACGTGAAAGACATGAGGCACGGCCTCTGATGCGAATCAGCAAGGCAACTAGGTACCCAACCATCTAAGAAGCCATCTGGGCAGCAAGATAGTGCCCAGCCCATGGCCACAGAGGGAAGACAGTGGGATGCATTCTTCTCCTGTGGCCTGATCCAGGTAAAGTGTCAAGTGCCACTATAAATAAATAATGAACTTCAAGGTTATTAAACCCTGCTGGTGTACATCTACAACGAAACAGCTATTCCTTCAACAAGAGTTTAGTGAGATGCTACCATATTTCCCATTCTTTGCTAGGCAGCAGAGATGCCTGGGTGATTTAAACTCAGTCAGTCCCCTGCTCACAGGAAGTCCAAGGTTTATAAGAGAACCAGTTATTTAACATTTCATTATACATATACATATATAATAATTATTATCATCATTATTATTAGGCAAATCCGACTGCTATAGTGAAGACTGTAATACAAGTACAAGGACAGAAAGAAGAGATGAGTCCAGCCTGGCGTTTGTGGATTGGGAATTCTCAAAGAGCTTCAGAGAACAGGAAGGGCAGAGATAAAGGCGGTGGCAGACGTTGTACATGGCGTGGAGTTGTTAAGAGTACTGACATGCTGGCCCATGGGGAGAATTCACTGGAGCAAACTGTGAACACCTTTCTATACCATGTCAAGGATTTTGAACTTCCATTTGAAGCATAAAGGGGAAAAAAGATAATGTTTACTATCCTCCCCACCCCGCCCCGATTTCCTAAGTAATGCAAGCTCACTGTGAACAATATGGAAACACAAAGAGAAAGGAGCCTTTCTTCATGCCTACTCGTTGAGCATTCTGGGGATATGGCCTCTTAGTTTCCTATACATACAAAGATCATTATTATTATTTTTTTTAAAGATTTATTTATTTATGCATACAAGCACTGGGGTACAGGCCAGAGGTGTGGGGGGTGAGAGGATTCACCACAGACAGAG
>JAGFMF010011726.1:9518782-9542961 GCA_019455555.1 Galemys pyrenaicus | reverse complement strand
GCGGGCACAGCAGGAGAGGTCTGCTGCACCATGTGGGTCCCCTCCCTGGCCGGCAGCAGGGATTGAACTCGTGCTGCAGTGACTGCGGTTTGCTTCATAATGCGTTGCTTAACCCACTGCGCCACCAGGGAGGCCCAAGATCATTATTTTTTTCTCCCAAGGAATGTGGCCGAGAAGGCGGCAGAGAGCAACCAGGTGAGAGTCACAGTGTGCACTGAATGCAGCTATCCTGCTCTTTGAGCCTTCAGCTCCAAAGTCCACCCGCCACATAAACCGTATCGAGGGGACACCAACGAGGACTCTGATATTTTTCTTAAGCTTTGCCATTTACGTCAAACATTCAAAAGGTCCAGAAACTCGTCTCCATGTCCCGTTTTATGGGACGACAAGAAGACAGGAGTGCCATGAACCATATAACACAGGTAGCCAGGGCTAAGGAGAGAGAGCAGTGGCACAGCAGCTCTGTCTGCGCTCTGTCCCCCGCCGTCCTTCAACAGAAGGTAACTGACACCTGCTGGGCCTGCCCTCTGCAGAGAGAAGCTCCTCGGGTGGGGTACAATGTGTGTGGGGCCAGGGGCTAGCCAAAGCGGGAGTGATAGAATTTGGACTGGTCTTGACTCAGGCCTGGAAGACCACCACTGTAACTTAAAGGCAACTTGCTAAATGAAACTTGTTAGAAAAAAAAAAAAAAAAACAACTTGCCAAAAATCTTTAGCTGGCATTTAGGGCTGCAAATATCCCTGTCACATGAGGCAGCATTAAAATAAGATGAAGGCTAAGTCTGACCCATTTCGGTTACCTAGAGATTAGATAATGAAATACATCAATCTTCACTGTAACACCCATTCATTATCATAATGTATATTCTATAATCTGGGAGTATTTTTGGTCTCTGAAAGACATCAGTGATGCTTTTCTCCCATTCTTCAAGATGTGTTAGTTCCTCAGACTGAATCAAAATTTCTTTTTTAAAAAAAGATTTATTTTGGGGCCTCCCTGGGGGCGCAGCAGGTTGAGTGCCGCACTGTGGAGCATCCGTGGCACAGCAGCGCGAGTTCGATCCCCAACCAGGGAGGGGACCCACAGGGCGCAGCAGACCTCTCCTGCCTCGGCCGCTGCTCCCCTCAGCAGTGTGTTTCGGTACATCTGCCTGTTCTGCTCCCCACTCTGTCTCTGGTGGATCCTCTCACCTCCTGCGACTCTGTCTTGTACCCCAGCTTTTGTATGCATAAATAAATAAATCTTTAAAAAAAAGATTTATTTTTATTTATTTATGCACACAAGAACTGGGGTGTATAACAGATGCAGGGGATGGGAGACAGAGTGGGGAGCAGAACAGGCAGATCTACTGAGATACACTGCTGGGGGAGTAGCAGGGAGTCAGGAGAGGTCTGCTGTGCCTTGTGGGTCTCCTCCCTGGCCTGGGAGTCAACTCGTGCTGCAGCAACTGGCAATAGCTTAATAGTGCTGAGACTTAACTCCTGTACCATCAGGGAGGCCACTGAGTCAAAATTTCTAAGCAGAAAGTCTTGATCATTCACTTTTCTTCATTGTAAGGATTTCTCGTTCCTTTTACAAGAAACAGAAGACCCAGCCAGAGAGTGATCTGCCCTAGGGCACAAAACAAAGTAACTTGGGGCATTCTTGTTACTTTACACCATTTTGTCTTATTTTCTCTTTGCAAAACAAAATACAGATTTTGCTTTTTCTAACCATTTCCTAAAAACTTGGGATCTTATTCTGTCTCTGGAAAGGGCACTGGTCTTGCTTCTTTACTGGTAACTCAGGAACCTGGTATGAGGCACTCAGAGACCATGCCTCAGCCTGTTACAGTAGCTGGCTGAGAACATTCCCAGTATTATTGGTAGACAGATCATATGAGAACTTTTCTCTATTATAATCTATAACTGGTTAAGAATTTGGAAAGTTGCTTTGGAATATAAAGGGGAAAAATAAAGATTGCTGGAGAATGAGAGGATCACTGGGTCAAGGCCTGGTATATGGACACTGTACCAAATTATTTTATATATTCGGTCAAGTGGTAGATATTTGTTAAAATGTCTCAAATATTTATCATAATAGTAAAAAAAAAACCCAAAAACCTGAACTACTTGGAAAGTACCTTCTGAATTCTTCATAGGGATTACGCTTCAGGCAAAATTAATTTGGAGAACAGCTAAACCAATGACCAGTGGACACAGGCAAAACATGTACCCAGACATACTTTCTTAACTTCAGGCACCATTAAGATAAGACATGAAAAAAAAAAAAAAGATGAAGACATGGCTTCCCTGGTGGTGCAGTGGGTTAAGTCTCAGCACTGTGAAGTTATCTGCAGCCACTGCAGCACGAGTTTGATCCCCGGCCAGGGAGGGGACCCACATGGCACAGCAGACCTCTCTTGACTCACCCACTGCTCCCCTCAGCAGTGTATTTCAGTCCATCTGCCTTCTCTGCTCCCCACTCTGTCTCTGCTGACTCCTCTTGCCCCCCAACCCTGTCCCAACACCTCTGGCCTGTACCCCAGGTCTTGTATGAATAGATAAAGCTTAAAAAAATATGAAGACATAAAACTGTAAGCAACTCTGTCTTTATAGGCACAAGCTATTTGTGGTTGTGGAGAGGGTGTGATCTGATTAATGTTCCAATATATTTTCTGAACAATGAGCCAAGTTCTAGTTTTGGTTTGAAGCTAAATATCTGATTATGAGTTCTACATTCTCATACATAGCTTTCCTTTGTCTATGAAAGTCTTTCATATTAAAGGTATAACTGAGCATTCTTAAAAGGTTTTTCTATTCTGTGCAGGTATCTTGGTTGAATTCATGTTTATCGAACGTTTATGAAACATTTGAGGTATGCTACCCCACTGAGTGAACAGTGCAGAGCTTTTAACATTTGGTACAATGGTGCATGAAATGCCAAAGCAACTTTCATCCCTCCACTTACAAGGATGCAGTCCAAAAGCTCTTTTTTGAATGGCATCTGTGAATGGAGGGATTCAGCTCTGGAAAAGACCACTAAATATATCTGTCATATGGACCCAACTCTTTCCTTAGAACAACCTTTGGAGAATGTCACAGCGCACTAACGGCACATAGCAGCTTTTGGCAAGAGAGAACCCCAAATATTCCCCATCACTGTGGGGAATACAAGTGATGACTCATATAGAAAAGGGGCCTATAAAGCCTAAGGCCACTTTCCAGATGCTGGGAACCTGTTTAAGGTCAGAAATGTAGCAATACAGGGAATATACGCAAATCTCCTGAGTTATTAGAGCTTAAGGTTTCACTTTGTCATTTAGGACTCTAAATATCATCTCCCACCTCCCAAGGCCACGATTATGCAAGTTTTATAAATGTTCAACCTTAAAAACTTTTCTTAAACAGTGTTTTCAAATTTGGTAATGTCACTGAAGGTTTATTCTTCTTTTTTTTTTTAGATTTATTTAATTATATTAGACATCATTTGTAGTCCCCAGGGAGTTCCCACCACCATTTCACCATTGCACCATCACCTCAGTCCCTTGTGCTCTTTCTGCCCTCATCCTGGTCTCCAACATCCCCCCCCCCCCCCCCCCCCCCCCCCCCCNCTTTCTGCCCTCATCCTGGTCTCCAACATCCCCCCCGCCCCCCCCCCCCCATGATCCCTTTGGTTTGTCTTTGTCCTTTTGTTCTTGTTGTTTTCTGTTTGTTTTTGGCTGTAATTGCTCATTTCCTTGAGCTCTCTCTTATTATTTTTTTGTAATTGCTGTTCCTTTACATTCCTCCTAAGAGTGAAGCCATCCGATATTGTTCTCTTGCCTTCTAACTTATTTCACTGAGTATGATTCCTTCTAGCTCCATCCATGTTTCTATAAATGGCTCTAGTTTATCATTTTTGATTGCCGAATAGTATTTCATTGAAGGTTTATGCTTAATTTATTCCTACTAATTGACTTGCTGTTCCTAGGTTAGGAAATATTTTTAGTCACTGGATAACTATCATGAAAAGGAGGCAAAATCAACTAATACTATGGCTGATTTGGGGACTTTTATTATTGCTTAATCACTCAGCTTCGATCAAAATTCCCAAGTAATCAAAGTGTTCTAATGACAGTATACAAGTGTCCGAGTTCTAGATGAGTGGGTCTCAGACTCTGCGTAGACTAGAGTGCTCTGAATGACTTGCTAAAATAAAGATCTTGGGCCTCCCTCCATAGTTTCTACATCAGTAGGTTTTAGGTGGGGTTTGGTAGCCTGCATCTCTATTAAGTTTCCAGGTGATAAAAATGCTGCTTAAGAATAAGTCTCCCAAAGACATTCAGAAAGGTCTCCCAGATGCTCAGATAGGCCTCTTTAGGATGTCTAAATCAGATCTGCCAAGATGTGCCACTTTGGTTTGTAGATTATTTTGAGCTAAGGTGAATGAGGGCCCCGTGGACTCACAAGAAACTACCGTCACTACATAAAGGAGTGAAGACTGGGGCATTATCCAGATTTAGGAAGATCTCCGGAAAAATACTTTTCGTTGGCCAACACTAAGGATACAGGGCAATCATTTAGTTACAGCGCGTCTGGATTTTGTCATGAGTCATCTTTCTTTCTCCTTGAAGCCATAGGTCTCCATCCCATTCCTTGACTCAGGATTAAAAATCCTTGGCTCATTCTTTTTACTCTAGAATTTACAGCTATGTAGATTCTCCATACATACATTAATTTAGGTAATTAAATTTGTTCTCTTTTTTTTTTAAAGTTTTTTTTTTTTTAAATTTACGTATATAAGAAATACAGGCCAGAGGTGTGGGGGGTAAAAGGACCTAGTAGAGACAGAGTGGGGAGCAGAACAGGCAGATGGACTGAAACAGGGGAGCAGCAGGCGAGGCAAGAGAGGTCTGCTGTGCCATGTGGGCCACCTCCGGAGGCCCATATTTGTTCCCATTAATCTGTCCGATGTTAATTTGATTGTTCAACCTACCTAAGAAGAAACTGGATAGGTGAAAGTTCCTCTCTGCCATTATATTGCTGTCCTTGTACCACTATGAGAAATACTGATATACACTGGAGACTCTAGTGAGTCAGAGGGCAAGGTATAGCTTCCAGGGTCGGAACAGAATAGGAAAAGCCTCTGGGGAATAAGGGAGGCTCCAGACATAAGGGCAACAAATTCCAAAGGGGACTAACCAAACCCCCTTTCAATACCCAATAGGGGCAGGACATGGCTGGAGAAGGACTGTGAAGAGAGAGGACTCTAAGATAAGGACCAAGATGCAAGACATGATTCTGGCACAGAGACGTTAAGACAGAGTGGGACCACAGAGAACGAAGCAATCACAAAGAGGCTGATAGAATAGTTAAGGAAAGGTGCATATTTATGTTCCCTGTGGCCTGACCCCACTTCAGCTTCCTTGCCCCTCTCTGGCCTGGTTCCACCAGCCTGGGAGTCCCACTTTATTTCTGTCCCTTTTCTCCTTAATAAACTTTTCCTTCTATCTATTTTTCTAAGCGAAATGTGCCTCTTTTCTCTTGCTTTCTGAGCATCAGCAAAGTTCCTGCAGCTTCAGGAGACACCAACCCACGCTGGTCTAGTGGCCAGGACTCAGCGCTGCCACTGCAGCCTGGGATGAATACCTGGCTGGGAGACTAGACTTAAAACCCTGAAGATATCGTATCACTAGGGAAGGCACTTACCTTCTTTATACCTACGTTTACTTGATATAAAAGGGGAACACCGGGAAGGTTAAATGAAGTGTAGCCTGACACCCAGCTACACTGGGTGCTCTAAATAAATGGTAGCTGTTATCACAATAATGCAAATTCAGTTTTAAAACTTAAAGCATGCAACTTAACTTGCCTATCTATGGCATGTAAATTGTACATACTCTTTTATTTACATACCCAAATTCCCTCATTTCAGGCAAGATATACTACTTATAATGTTCTACTTATAATGGCTGTAGATTCAAATGACAGAAGCCATTAATGCTGAAGAAGCATGCATCAAAGAGCCTATGGTTTTCAATGGCTGACGTGCAAGTATTTTTCATTGTATGTTTGCACAGAGTTCTTCGTGTTTGTCTGGAGGAGAGAGGAATGTGTTGGTCAGGGGAACTTTATCTCTACACATTTAACAGTAGCAGAAAACTAAGGATCTCTACAAGCAAAGACTGATCAAAATCATGACAGCTTTTAAAAACTAGTCCTGGGCCTCCCTGGTGGCGCAGTGGGTTAAGCAATGCACTATGAAGCAAGCCGCAGCCACTGCAGCACGAATTTGATCCCTGCTGCAGGCCAGGGAGGGGACCCACATGGTGCAGCAGACCTCTCCTGCTGTGCCCGCTGCTCCCCTCAGCAGTGTGCTTCCACTGATCTGCCTGTTCTGCTCCCCACTCTCTGAGGTAAATCCTCTCACCACCCCCCACACCTCTGGCCTGTACCCCAGTGCTTGTATGCATAAATAAATAAATCTGTAGAAAAAAAAACAAAAACTAGTCCTGGGTATCAGGACAAAAACCTCAAATTTGCAGGCCAATTTTCCTTTCCATCAAATAGTACTAAAGGGAAAAGGGAAGGAAAAGCTGAGACTTGCTGTGATTATTTCAGTTGTGAAGCAGCGTGCACGTCCTGTTTCTTCTTGCTGCACAAAGTTAACATGTCTGAGTCCAGTCTCTGGAAAGCATCAAGCAGGAGAGGGTCACAGGCACACTTTGGGTGGGGGATGGACAGCAAGGTCTTCAGCTTCCTCTTACTTGCAGGGGTCAAAGCTTTTCTTTTCACTTGCTAGTGTCTTGTAAACAGCAGGGCTCACTTCATGGAGCTCCCAGCAGGGTGGTAATGAAATCAGCTTCCCTTCCTCTGGTCACACAGACAGCCTTAGCAAAGCAGTAGCTTCCAGTGCCCTGCGGAGTCCTCCGGGCACAGTCCCTATCCCCCACCTTCTACTTTCCTTAAGGCAGAGGAGACTTCATTCAGTGTGAAATTTCCACACTAAGAAGTCAGTGTGGGGAGAAACTTCTGGCTTGGCACCTAAGTTTTGGAAATTTTCCATTTTGTTTCTGATCTGGCACACATAAGTCCCATTTGCTTGCAGGTTATCAACTTCATAGTATGATGGTAAAAATATAAACAACTTGCATTGAGTGCACATTATGTGCCAAATACTTTTCTAGCCTTTTTATTTCTAACATGCAATCATCTATTTAATTTTTGCAACAACTTTAAAAGGGAAATTGTATCATTGTTCCCATTTTAGAGAAGAAAATGAGTCACAAGAAAGTTAATTGCCTGGAGCCTCCCTAGTGACCCAAGGGGTTAAATCTCAGCACTATGAACCAATCCTTGGATTGCTTCCTCTGCAGCACAGATTTGATCCCTGGCCAGGGAGGGAACCCACAAGGTGCAGCAGACCTCTCCTGCCTCCCCTGCTGTTCGCCTCAGCAGTGTATTCAGTAAATCTGCCTGTTCTGCTCCCTGCTCTGTCTCTGGTGAATTCTCTTACCCCTGCACCTCTGGCCTGTACCCCAGCTCTTGGATACATAAATAAGTCTTTTAAAAAAGAAAGTTAATTGCCTAAGGGCACAGCACTTTGAGATGGTAAAAATCCATAGATTCATGATCCTAATCATTACAGAAGTCATAAAGTTTGATAGGTCTAGAGCATGCATCATTATGGTGAATATCCTTTTGCTACTTGAAATCAGGACACGGGGAAGAATGTAACTGAGTCTGTCCTGGAAACTCAGGAATATATGAGCAATCCAAAAATGTAGGGACCCAGAGATGGTGCAAGACCTTCCTGAGAGAAGTGGGGCTGGAGGCAGGGCCCAAAGGCGCCTGATGCAGACCCTTTGTGGGCGGCACTTACTCAGAGCTGTCTGGATATCCTTTTCTCCATTCTTCACTTCCGTCAAAAATCCCTTCAAAAATTTGAGCCCTCTGAAACCAAAAAAAAGGGGAGAAATGTTATTTTCAAAGTTCACTTATGTTCAATGGATAGATAGGAATAGAGGACACCAGCTTCTTCAATACCTGGGCATAGCAGTAAACAGGTAAATCCTTCGGCTTTCTGAGTTTCTCTTCTGTCATTTCCCTTTCGCTTGCCCTGGACCCTTCTCAGCCGACATGCCTCAACAGTTGTTTTCCAATAATGTCCCAGCATCATCTGGGAACTTGTGAGAAATACAAATTCTGGGGCCCACTCCAGACTCACTGAATCAGAAACTCGGAGTATAGGGTAACCTGTTTTTCAGCCAGCCTTCCAGGTGACACTGATGCCATTAAAATTTAAGATCTACTGACTTAAAGAGAAACCAGTTCAACTTCATCCTCCTTTCGGATCCCTTTATTACACACAATACGACTGACACGGGTGATATTCATCATCCAGAGGTTGGCAAAAAGAAAACTTATCTGTTCATCAACTCTCCGAGGAAAGGTTATATAATTGGGGTAGAGCCTTCATTCAGAAGTAGTCTCTGCATAAATTTTGTTTTTCTAGTAACATTTAAACAGAGCTAAATTTTATTTTTTTTAATATAAATTTTTAAAATTTACATATATTTGACATCAATTGTAATCCCCATGGATTCCCCATCACCATATCACCAGTGCACCATCACCTCAGTCCCCAGTGCTCCGGTCTGCCCTCCACCCTTCGGAAGGGTGGAGAGCTAAATTTTACCTGCTGACCCACTCCAGCTGCCTTACCTCTTCAGCCACAAGAGGGCTTCGGTGGCTGAGTTCCTAACCTGGGCTACATCAGCCTCCACTTCATGCAGCACTATCTTCTGGAGGGTGGTGAACTCTTCCTTATTGGTTATATATTTCTGATTTACCTTCTGAAGGAAAAGCAGAGAAATAATCTACATTAAAAATTTTAAGGCTGGAGCCTCCCTGGTCATGCAATGGGTTAAGCACCGCACTATGAAGCAAACTGCAGCCACTGAAGCAGGAGTTCGATCCCTGCCTCTCTCCAGGGAGGGGACCCACATGGCAAGGCAGACCTCTCCTGCTGCACCCATTGCTCCTCTCAGTAGTGTATTTCAGTAGATCCCTCTGTTCTGCTCCCCACTCTGTCTCTGGTGGATCCTCTCACCCCTCACAATTCTGGCCTGTACCCCAGTGCTTGTATGCATAAATAAATCTTTAAAAAAAATTTTTAAGGCTATCAAGCAATTCAGCATAATACTGAAATTTGTAAGTTTGTCAGCAGACCTCTAAGAAATAAACTGAGTTTCTATTGCATTTTCTTGTATTTTTAAGATACTGTGATGTTTTGTTTGAGAACTTTATGATGCTCAAGCTAAAATTAAACAGCTGCCTTTGCGTTTTAAAGCATTTTTTTCCTACCTCAGAAGCTGGCAGTTATTTTTCATTCTGCATATACAACACAAATTCACTTGTATCTGAATGAGATTTCATGCAACCATTGCCTCCAAATACAGTCACATAGAGACAAGCCAGTATATTCACCTTAATATTTCCAACAAGATCCATTTTAACAGGAGCAAACACTGTAGGGCCAAGTTTGTCTAGAAGAAAATATTGAAAATGTCTTTGAAAAAACAGTTTATTCAAGTGGAAAATATTTTTATAGCAATAAATTTAGCAGCGCTTCACCTCCAAACTTCTATGTTTTGCTTTTAAATATAAGTTTGCCCTGAATTGGATAACTATAAAAAGGTCCTAAGCGTTGGATTAGAGGAAGACAATCTTTTAAGTTTAGAATGCATATTGTAATCTTTAGGGGTGCATTGCCCAATACAGTAGCTAGTAAATGTGTGGCTATTTGGCATTTGCAATGATACAGTGATAAAAGGCTCTCTTTCTGCCCCACCAGATAAGCATTCTTATCTCCTTTATGTAACTGATTTTGTTTACATTCTGAGGGAAAAGAGCATCCTTAGGGAGATAACATTCTGAACTGCTGACCACCAGGTGATAATGAAAGCAAGCTAATGTCAGCAGGTAGCAAGGACAAAGGACACCTGCCTGCTCCCCCTTCTATGCTAGTAACTCTGAACCACTCTGTCTCTGGTGAAGCCTCTCACCACCCCCCCCACCCCACCATCACACCTCCGGCCTACACTCTAGTTCTTATATGCATAAACAAAATAATAATAAATCTTTTTTAAAAACCCTGTGATATATTCACACAATGGAACACTCTGCAGCAATAAAAAGGTATGAACTACAGATGCATGTTATAAGTATGAAAACATCCTACTGTAAACAACCCTGTTACACTACCAAGAGAAAAATTCAGATGCAAGAGTATATGACATGATTCTCTCTATATAAGATTGTACAAGGAATGGAAGGATGAGGACAGAGATCTATAAAATGGTTGCCTCAGGCTAGATGATAGGTTGTCATATCCTATCATCTGATTCGACTGTTATATGGAATGTTCTGGGGTGATAAAAACATTCTATGTCTTGATAGAGATATGGAGTACACACGTAGGTACGCTGGTAAAAACTCACTGAATCATGACACTGCAGTCTCAGGTGCTACTGAGTCTAAAAAGTAATTGTAATTGACGTTTAAAATAAATTTATACACATAAATCTGTGAAAAAAGTTTTAACTGGTACAATTTGTTTTTCAGAGTAATAAAAATTTGAAAGTCTATTCCGCAACTACCTTATCACTTGCTTTTCACATATAATTTTTAAAAAGCAGAATTCCCTTTTTAATTACACTATCTGAGGTCAATATTTAATGAAATGGAAATATGCAACAATGCTTAAGAACATACAGATTTAGCTGTGTCTGCTGATACAAAGTAGATAAGAAGGGATATCGGATTAGACTCACAGTTGAGGATATTTCTCTTACAAAATAACTAGAGACAGATTCTAGAGATTAATGAATTTAGGGGGACTAACACTCTTACCTAATACTGGAACTACAGCATAACACGAAGCCAGGAATGCTTCTGTGGGGATGCCACTGTCTTCTAGAAGCTCAATGTCACTAAAGCTTAAATTTAGTGATAAGAAGGAGGAGAGATCGGAAACACAACATTAGCACTCTTTGCAGTTCCAAGGTACTCATGAAAACACCTGCCTCTCTATAGGACAAACCATTTGGTGCGATTTCACAGATATGCCTCCGTGATTATTTTTCTGTTATGATATGGTTCAATAAGATCATTTTGTGAAGACAATCCCCAAAATATGCTAAATTTGTTCACAAAATCGACGCTCACAATCCAATTCCTTCTCATTCATTAATTCCAACAAAGTAAAGCAGATACTGGGTATGATATATTCTCTGTTCTACTAGAATAAGTCATCACCTGAAAGAAACATCAGGATAGCGTTTCCATGAGGGAAGCTGGTATACAACTGTCAGTGCTTTCGTAGAGTATAGCTTACCTGGTATTCATGGTGCTAAAGAAAGTTGGGATAGCGTCTTGCCCTTCTTCCCAGTGAGAATCTGGAGAACAATTTGGGGAGTCTGATCCAGGCTGTGCCAATTTGCTGTCGTGATTTCCCAGGTTTTCCTTTCCATCTTCCTTTATTATTTTACCTTGGACTATAAAGTATAAGATGCCTATTACTAATCTAACCTTTTATTTATTATAAAATTAATATATATTCACTATTGAACTTTTTAAAAAATTCATATAAGAACTGGGGTACAGGCCAGAAGAGCGAGGGGTGATCCACCAGAGACAGAGTGGGGAATGGAACAGGCAGATTGACTGAAATACACTGCTGAGGGGAGCAGCAGGCAAGGCAGGAGAGGTCTGCCGTGCCATGTGGGTCACCACCTCTCTGGCCGGTGGCAGGGATCGAACTTGTGCTGCAGTAGCTGCGTTTTGCTTTGTAGTGCGTTGCTTAACCCACTGAGCCACCAAGGAGGGCCCCATTGTTGAACATTTTTAAAACACAGAAAAGTATAGAGTATAAAGCAATAAAATAGTATGCAATTACAATATATATAGCACACAAAATTGGCGTTAGATGTAAATTGATTTGTAGCCCATTTCAATACTCTCAATACATAATTTTAATGACTAAGATTCCATCAAGCTCATGTGGAAGGCATTTGGAGGGTTTCTAAAATTAGTATTATACATGCAATTGATTCTCTCAACTAGTGTATCTGTATTCATGCATTTGCCTACTTGCTAACAGTCACTATTTAAAACCAACGCTGTGGATGCACAGTCATTTATGGATACATGCAGGGTGGTAAACATTTGCGTGGCTGGATATATACTCATTTTTTGCATTTTCATTGTCGATTTCACCATTTAAAGTGTGCCACAAGTATAGTGCTATCTAGTATTCCGAAATGCTGTGATGTGCCTTACAAAGAAAGCACATATGAGAAAAGATTTATTCAGGCATGAGTTATAGAGAATATTGCCTGTGAATTCAGTGTCAATGAGTCAACAAGGGATATTATAAAGGTTTTGTAATAGGGTGGTCCCTAGGAAAGTGGAAAATTTTAGAATTTTTGTTCCACCTTAAGTGGGGTGGAGTTGAGTAGAGATAAAAAAAATGTTGGAGAGGAGCTTGGAGACAGAAGGGAGGGGAAAAAAAAGCAGGCTGGAGAACAGCAAGGAGACCTGGAGGAGGCACGTGGAGCAGAGGGACTTGTGAAGAAACTGAGCTTGCTTTTTGGTCTTGGACTGGTTAGAACAGATGCAGGTGAGAG
This sequence comes from Galemys pyrenaicus, assembly GCA_019455555.1. Classification (NCBI taxonomy): domain Eukaryota; kingdom Metazoa; phylum Chordata; class Mammalia; order Eulipotyphla; family Talpidae; genus Galemys; species Galemys pyrenaicus. The sequence continues at coordinate 9,530,312 of JAGFMF010011726.1, read as the reverse complement.
ACCCGTGGGGAGGTTAACAATGACAGCTTTCATCTTGATTTTAATTTTCCTCTTTTCCTCCCAAATTTGTCTAAGTCTTTCTAACCCTTTTCTATATGTCTCTACTAAAGAGTCCTTTAAACTTATAGCAGGCTTTTGGGCCTTGCTTTGGGCCAATCCTATTTAGCTAAACTTTTACCCTCAAAGAAATAAGTAACTTTGGATGCTTAACTTAGTAACTATAGTCTTTGTCTTTTCTGTATTGTTCCCCAATTGCATTAAAGTTCCTTTCCATTAAAGGCCTTATATGTTTGTCTTAATGCGGGGGGGGGGGGAGATGGCAGAACCCATTTAAAGAGGGCAGGTTTAGGGGTTCTGGAGTCCCTCTCTCCCTGCCCTGTAACAGTTTCCTTAAGTAGAAACACACAGAAAGCAAGGCGATGTGTTGACCAACCGACAAAAATGCCATGCTCAGAGGCTTACAGGTACCTAGCCTTACAGTTCCCCTAGAAGCAGTGACCATGTTTGCTAATTCAGCAGTGACTTCATAAGTATACTTTTTATACAGGTAGAACACAACCAATGTGAAAAATGAGAACTGACTGTAATATCACAAAGAAATCCCCACTCATAGATATTTGTCCTTAAACATAACTATTCCATGAGAACAGATTCTAAAAGTAAAATGTTGGGATTAAATTACTATTTCAATAGCAATTCTCCTGTTTTTATTATTTATTCAAGAGATAAGATTTCAGTAATGAGTAAAATGCTTGCCTTTTCTAAGATTAACAGGCAAGAAAATGTCTTCTGGAAAAATAAGGGCTCTTATTTTAGGGAAGTTGAGAATTTTTCTTTTCATTTTATTTTCAAAATATTTATTAAGCACTTTAACCAATTTAAAAGCTCTCGTATGGTTATTATGGACTTATCTGAACAGGGTTTTAGTGGTTAGCACTAAAGGAATTAGTAAATTCAAAAGGGCAGATTTTCAAATACAGGCTATTAAATGAAATGTGGGGCTTGAGCATGATGAACACAGAGAATGCAAGTAAAACATCCTGAGGTCTCATCAGAAATCGCTACAGGGCAGGGAGAGGGGCACCCCTAAGTTCCTTTTAAGTGCACAGTCAGGAAACCCATTTTACATAAGGACTTCCCAGAAATAAAACTAGGAAATGAAAAACTGAACTGCCATAACTCTATGTCCTCTTAAGTCTGACATCGCAGTCTAAGTTCAAAGGACTTGGGGATACAGAGTGGAAGACCAAGAAATACCCTAAAAGCTCAGCACAGATGGCCACTGCTCACTGCAGTCCATGAACAGCACAGGCAGCAGGAATGTCATCTGCCCACTCAACCCTGGTTCAGAATGCAAGGGGAGAAATATTGGGGTGAAGAGGGGAGGACAATGCATTATGGAGATAAGCAAACTCTATCAAGATAATGCTCAGATAATGACTCAAACCCCCAAGGGTGGATAGTTCACCAGTTTGCTTCAGATTTTACTTTTGTTTCTACCTGGAACATTATCATCTATATTTTCTTCACTTGATATGCTGCAGTCTGTCTCTGCAGGTTTCAGATGTAAGGAGTTCTTGTTTTTCATCAGGATTTCTTCATCATCATTTATTTCCATATTTAAAGATCCATTTTCACAATTGCTTAATTCCATTTGCCTGAAATATTTTAAAAAGAAAACAGTAGAAAAAAAAAGTTCAATTATTTGGTCAGGTAGGATGTTATTCTGAGGGGTAGGGAGAGTTCACAATCATTTACTTCTTTTAAATCAGTTGAAAAACAATTTGTTAAAGCAAGCCCTATTGCCCATCCTCTTGAGCCTAGGGCAGATATGTGTCTGCCTGTGACAGGTGTAGATTCCTGGCTGGCTGAAGTTCAGATGCTAAAGAGGCATTCAATGCTCTTCACATAACCTCAGCAGACTCAGTTTTCCAGCTCCCCACCAGCAACAGGAAATAGACACTGATGGCAATTTGGTTTTCAATCAGTTTTTTACAGGCACATTAACACTTTTCTCACTTCCCCTAGCTTCTCCATAGGAGGCACCTTCTCCTTAGTTTTCAAAATCACTAGCTACTTCCCTATGTTTGCCTGGTAGCTAACTTGTCAAAAAGCCCCATGCTGTGATGGGGTGAGGGGTGGGGGAAGATTCCCTTCCAAGTGTGTCTGACAGTAAAAACTTGGAAGGACAAAATACATTCTGAACAGAAAAGACTATTTAACATGAAAGAGAGACAGCTGATTCAGTTAAGAGTACAACTTATAAGTGATCATACCCAGTCACATTAGAAAAAAAAATATGTAAATATAATAAAAGGAAAAGATCTAAGCAACATGCTGATTCTGAGAAAAGCATTTATTTTCTAAAGAAATCCCATCCATATTTCAACATAGCAAATTTAATGCAGGGTATATTAAGAAAACACGCCCATAAGACCTACAAAGATATTCCAGGTAGAAATGTTTAGAATACTGAGGGGAAGATACATATCATAACCACCAGCAGCAGAAAGAAGATTCAAAAGTGCGGAACCAGTCTTTGAAGCTCCACAGTGCATTCTTTAGAAACCACAACAGTGATTAAACCTCAGCACTTGGCCTCCTCTGTGCATGGAGTACACCTCAATATCTTTTGGTCAAAAAAACAAGAATGATTTTTTTTTGTCAATGAATTTAGCATATAAATTTGTGATTGTTGGGACGGTTCCGTAAAATCTATTAGATTGCTTTCTGAGTTCGAATTCTCACTTTGATTACCTAATAAATCATGTTGATTATTGAGACTTTTATTCCAATCAATAGGAAAAAAAATTACTATTCACTGTTGAAAGAAATACAACAGCCCCGAATGGAGTCAGCTGTGTGGAGCCCATGATGAGACTCAATACTGAACTAACTGCAGTTTCAGTTTCTCCCAGGTGCTCTTAACCAGTTGGCCTGAAATTTCTCAATCAAGTAAACTGCCTGATAGACCCTATGAGGGCACAACAGGAAATCGCCCCCCTTCTTTTCTCAGACTGGTGGAGCAAACAAATTAACACCCGGCAGACAAGAAGGAGAAAAAGACCAAATATAACGATAAACATATGGAGAATTAACACAGCTACAAGTTGGAGAGTACATGAGGCATAATGAGGGTTTATATTTGAGATGTAGAACAGGATAGGGACCTAGAGAACCAGGCCTCACCTGACAAGGACAGGATGACTTCATATAACAAAACTAGATGCACTAGAGATTTGTCCTGCCTCAAGATAGGTCTTTGCAATAAAAAGGTTATTTCTGGACATGACTAACTCTCAGCAGTCTTCATTCTCTAAGATAATGGCAACAACTTCCCTAGAGACCTGCAGGGTCTTGACTGACCTCAATGACGCAGGCCACGGTAACATGTATTGGAAAAGCTTCTCCGAACACTTTTGGAGAGACCTATTTTTCAACTCTGTTCCTCAAAGGATGGTGACCTTCTAACAGGGTGGTCCCCAGGAAAGGGGAAAGTTCCAGAATCCTGGTTCTGCCCTAAGTGGGTGGAGCTGCCCTAATTCTGCAAAGAAAACAGGAGGACAGAAGGAAGGGAGGAAGAAGGAAGCAGGATGGAGAGCAGCAAGGAGATCTGGAGGAGGCACGTGGAGCAGAGGGACATGTGAAGAAACTGTGCTTGCTTTTTAGTCTTGGACTGGTTGGAACAGATGTGGGTGAGAGACCCATGGGGAGGTTAACAATGGCAGCTTTCATTTTTATTTTAATTTTGCTCTTTTCCTCCCGGATTTGTCTGACTCTTTCTGACCCTTTTCTATGGGTCTCTACTAAAAGGTCCTTTAGATGTGTGGCAGGGTTTTGGGCCTTGCTTTGGGCCAATCCTACTTGGCTAAACTTTTACCCTCAAGGAGATGGGTAACTTTGGATGCTTAACTTAGTAACTGTGTTCTTTGTCCTTTCTGTATTGTTCCCCAATTGCATTAAAGTTCCTTTCCATTAAAGGTCTTATATATTTGTCTTAATGCAGCAAATAGCAGAACCCATTCAGAGAGGGCAGGTTTGGGGGTTCTGGGGTGCCCCTCTCCCTGCACCGTAACAACCTTACCTGCAAGTATACTCTCTCTGCTAACAATTTCCACTTTCTGGCCTATAAAAATCATTCACTCGGCATAGCTCTTCAGAGCTCCTGTTTATCTGCTGCTGGCCGCGATGCTACCTGAGTCATGAACCATTGAATAAAGCCGGTAATACCTTTAACATTTAGTCAGTTCAATTTTGTTTTCCTAACAAAACATAATTGGGAACCATCCCTTTTTCTAAAGATGCAAACATATTGTGTAAAAAGGAAAAATGATGTAAAATATATACAAAATAAAAATTTTTTTAAAAAGACATAAACAGTAGTTTACAATGAGCTAAAATATTAAATGGTAATTTGAAAGGACAAATATGTGAACATGCCAAAATATGGGAATGCTTATATGAAATTTAAAAATGGAATAAAGACCCTAAATATTTGGAAAACAACTGTGCAATGAATACCATTTTGAAATCAAAGGAATATTTAGAGGAAGAAATAGTTTATACTTTGATGCTAAATTCTTTTTTCAACCTATAAAGCTACATAATATTTTTATTTTTTAACAAAAAATAGCACGGTCTTTCTCGATAAAAGCGCACTTAAATCATTGCTTAGTTTCTCCAAAAGAGCAAGGTTCCAATTCTCTGAAACTACAGACATTAAGAGTTATTAGACTGATGGGTGAGATCCAGATTCTGTGGAAAATGACAATGCCTTTTGTAGTACTTGATGCTACATGAAAGGTGTATCTCGCTTCAGTATCACCCCATATAGGAAAACCATAGTTTTCCTTCTGATATTACTCAAATCATGTAGAAAGTCACCACACAACCAAAACACTCATTTTTTTTAAAAAAAAACAAAGAGTAACAATATCCTTATTATTGTATTTAGAAAGAGAAAAACTGTACCTTTCCAGTGAATTATGAATCGGCACAATAGGATGTTTCATCTTTAAAAGAAGCAGAGAAATAAAAGTTTACATGTTAAACTTCCAACAGAGCATAATCAGAATTTTATCATATCTGAAAGTGGTAAACACGATCATAACATACTCTGTCCACTCAACTGAAATAATCCTAGATCTTTCCAAAAGCAGGGAGTCACTGATTCCAACTTTCTTATTTATTCAAATAAAGGAAAACAAATGTCTAAGGAAGATGGTCTTCTGATGACATAATTATCATAGCCAAACCCTTGGTGGTTAGCTTTTTCTTATAATTTTAGCTATACTTGTTAAACAGTAGTAAGTACCAACCCACGGCACAGCATGCTATTGAACACTGGAAGAAAAGCATGGCGTTCACGTCCTTGAGGTAAAGAGAACTTTGGAGTAATGCTAAAATAGGGTACGCAAAAAGTAATACTTAGCCCAGCCCAGGAATTCAGGGAAGAGGAGACTTCAGGTTGATTAAGAGCTAACAGGAAAAGATGGGTGAGAAGGCATTCTTGGCACTGGGAAACCGCACAAAGTTATGGGGAGAGCTATGCGCAGTTAATACACACAAGCCAGGTGATGACAGAGAAGGAGGCTGGGATTTGAGAAGGGTATGGTGAGACATTTGACTTTAACCTATAGGCAATGAAAGAGCCACTGAAAAGGTTCAGGAAAAGCAGTTCAATATGTATTGCGTGAACAGAAATACTATCAGGCGCCTGAAGGATGAGGTTGCAGGCCACTAGGTAGAAGGCTACCGCAGATCTCAGGAAAACTCTGTGGTCATGGAGGATAGAGGGGAGATTAGCTATATTAGAGACATGTTTAGGTGGTAAAATTGCTGACTGTGACTAACTTGATATTGGGGATTGAGGGCATACATAAAAGTGAACATAAAGGAAAACCCACTAAAAAAATGCCTGTATGTGTCATCAAGGGGGATGGAGAACATAGCTCAGTATCACTTTCTTAATTTCCAACTTTTCTTTATGCTTTGCTGCAGCCAAGCTGAGCTGGGCTGTTACCTTATTGGACTTGAGCATGGCCAGCTGAGGGGACCCTGGGGGAGTACGATAGAGTAGCTCAGAGGTGAAAGCTGCATTTGCAATCTGCATGCATTCTTCCAGCGTCTTCAGAAAAGTATTGCAGGTTGATTTCAGCAGAGTTCCCACATCAATTCCCTCCTACAAAAACAACCAGAGTGGAAGACTCGTTTACCTTGCCAAAAAAGAAAAAAATCCAAGTGTGGAATGTTCTTATCCTCAATATAAGGATGTATCCACCTATTCTGCCAGACAAATATGTACTCAGAGAAAGACAGTCCATCAAAGCGTACATAAGCTTTACCCTCCCTCTGACCCTTCACACTAACCCTTTCACCCACTGACTTGAAGCAACAAGTTCTTGCAACTAGGCATTGTGCCAGGGCTGGGCACGGTGCCCTCGTGAAGTTTCCTGTCTATAAGGGGTAACAGGCATGAGACAAGAAATCACACAGACTGAAGACTGGAATCAATAAGAAAATGATTCCTACTGACTGAGTGAAAATGAGGTTCTAGAATAGAAGCGCTAGAAATTATAAATCATGTATGTCTGCTTGAATGGATATTTTTGGCTTTCAGTACAGATGAGTCTAAGAGGTTTTAGCAACTGGAATTCTTTTCTTTTTAAAGCTTTATTTATTTATGCATACAAGAACTGGGGTATAGGCCAGAGGTGAGAGGGGTAGAGAGAAGATTCACCAGGGACATAGTGGGGAGCAGAGCAGGCAGATGGACTGAAACACACTGCAGAGGGGAGCAGCGGGCGAGGCAGGAGAGGTCTGCTGCGCCATGTGGGTCCCCTCCCTGGCCGGGGATCGCACTCATGCTGCAGTGGCTGAGGGTAGCTTGATGGCGCTATGTCTTGAACCCCTGTACCATCAGGGAGGAATCCTTTTAAATATCTAACCATTCTCTCCTCTCCTGAGTTATTTTACTTGTTCAAAGTGTTTTCCTTCTGGATACTGATGTTAATAAGCTATTTAGGAAACTGACACTACAGGCTGACTAGAAAGTGTGGCAACTACAACTTAGCGGCAGTAAAGGAACTAGACTGGGCCCAAGGTGGAGTTGCTCATGCTAAGTCTCATGTTAGCAAACTGAAAACTAAATTCCTGTGCTCAGATCTCTCAGAGCAGGATGGCCAATCAGCACCTGCCTCTCTAGCACAAATTATTGACCTTCGGTCTATGTATGGAGAATAACATTGCTTTAGCCGATCAGCAAATGCTCAGTATAATTTCCTGCTCACTCTGGTCTATAAAAATCACTACTCTTAGCCAGTTCTTCAGAGTTCCTTTCTGTCTGCTAGCCTGGATGCTGCCCAATTCACCAATTGTTGAATAAAGCCAGTAAGACCTTTGAAATTTATTTAAATGTTGTTCTTAATAGTGGTCTCAATTGCCTCAGTTTTTTAATTCTAGCAAGCTAGAGGATGACTTTACTGGCTGGGGACCACTATGATTCTGACACCATCTCCCCCCCCCCCCCCCCCCCCCCCCCCCCCCCCCCCCCCCCCCCACACACACACACAGCCCCAACCAAGCAACCGTCCACTACCATTTGGGCTGTGCAATTCCACTGAATTCAGAAACCAGCTATTTAATGATAGTGCCAGATTCCACAGGCCAAAGGCTCAGTCCCACAAGACTGTCCGACCACCATGGCAAGTCCAGGTTGTCACCTGTGTGGCTACTGGAGATTTCAAAGGAGAGCACAAATTAATTAGGTTCAATCGCTGTGAGAGAGCAGGTCACAGACGTCAAAGAAACATCTTCCCTAGACTACCAGTTTATCATAAAACTTGACACGGAAGGTGGCTCAGAGGGTTGAGTACCGCACTGTGAAGCATCCGTGGCACAGCATGGCGCGAGTTCGATCCCTGGCCAGGGAGTGACCCACATGGCACAGCAGACCTCTCCTGCCTCCCTGCTGCTCCCCTCAGCAGTGTGTTTCAGTCAGTCTGCCTGTTCTGCTCCCCGCTCTGTCTCTGGTGAATCCTCTCACCTCCTGCTACTCTGGCCTGTACCCCACTTTTGCACGCATAAATAAATAAATCTTTTAAAAATAGAAAAAAAAAGTTGACACAGCTCAAGTTCAGATGGATGAGATGCACAGGGCAATGCACACAGAGGGGTGCAAAGAGGCAGGCTCCCCGAGCATACCACACTTGCTAATCTCCAGTTCACTGACGTAGGGCCCCAGTGAACTCTACAGCATCTTATGAAAGCTTCATTAATAAGCATGATCAATCAAATCAATGATCTGGTGACTGAACTCATGCTCCACACCTCCTCTTCACTCCCGGGATTTGGGGACTGTAAAAGGAGGGACTTAGGGGTGTAACTAAAAGATTCAACCCAATGATCACTTAGTTGGCTCCACAATCAGTCACAGCCCCCTTCTCTTAGGCTCTTTCCATGAGCTACCTCCTCAAAAGCCACCTCAATAACATAATAAAAAACCTCCTCATTGACCATTCTCCTCACAGGAAACTCCAAGTCTTTTAGGAGCTCTGTGCTCGAAGCTGGACGAAGCCCAAATGGATCTTTCTTTTTTTACTGAAGGACCATTGTTCTACCTCCTTGTTAGTGTTTCGGTTGTGTGGAATTGCCCCCTCGGGCATTGTCACTGCAGGATTCTGCCACCAAAGTGCCCAGTCCTCCACCACAGTCCACTGTGTTCTCCCTCAGCACCGTCTCACACCTCCCCTTCTGCATGTCTCAGATTTATGGTTGGGTTTCAAGGGCTGGTTATAATGTTTGTCTTTTTCTGACCCTTTGTTTGGTTTCTCTATATAAGTGACACTATCTGGTATTTATCTCTCTCTTCTTGGTTTATTTCTTTAAGCCTCATTTCTTCCGGCTCCATCTATGCTGCTGCAAAGGGCATGAGTTTTGATTCTGCACACTAGGCCATCGTGTATATATAACCTATCTTCTTGATAGGTTTTGGGCACTTAACTTGTTCCCATATTTGGCTATTTTAAACAGTGCTTAATAAATGTGGGAGTGTAGGTTTACTTTGGAATTAGTGACTTTGTATTCTTTGGGTAGATAACCCTAACCTAGGAGTGGAATGATCTGGCAGATTCATCTTCAGTCTTTTGAGAAACCTCCACACTGCTTTCCACAGGGCCTGGACCAGTCTACATGGCCACACCCTTGCCAGCACTTGTTTCCAGTTTGGGGGTATGGGCTATTCTCACTGAGGAGGTGTCTCACTGTGGTTTTAATTTTCATTCCCCTATGATAAATGAGATGACCATTTTTTCATGTGCCTTTGGCCATCTAAATGTCTTCTTTGTAGAAGTGTGTATTTAGGTCCTCTGCCCATTTCTTTGCTCCCTTACTTAGGCTCTCTCTAAAAGCCAAATTTGTGTTATCAATTTATTTCTTATTATAACTACAACATCACAACCACAGTTTCATTACCAAGTCCCCATGGCACTTCTTTAAATTAAAATTCTTGTTCAGATTTTCCCCTCCCTCTAGACCAGTGCTTCTCTACCGCAGCACACAAACATTTAGGGCTGGCTAATTTTTGCAGGAAAGTAGAGGGACTGACTGGCTCTTTAATTTACTGCAGTATCTTAAGCAGCATTCCTGCCTCAACTTGCTAGATACCAAGAGCAGTCCCTCAGTGGTGATGACCAAAAATGTCTCCAGACAATGCCAGATGTCTCCTGGGTACAAACTGCTCTAGACTGAGATTCACTTGCTGCTTTAGACTACAGACATCCCAACAGCAGGACTGAAATTTTTTATACTCTTCCCCTACCCAGCACAGTATCTTCTACATAATAGGCAGTTGCTGAATGAATAAGAGGACCCAAAAGGAAATGAGTGAAAGTGAATTAAAACCTTTGTTAGAAAAACCCAAAGTACATATGCTACTAGTAACCACTATTCTTCTACTAGCTAAGAAAAGTAATTTAAAACAATTATGACTGCAGATTCCCCATTTTATAGGCACTGTTTTTCAGATTAAAATGTCTTTGAGCACACAGAAGAGAGAGGACCTCTCTGGTTATGTGAGCTGTTCAACGAACAGTTTAACACTACTTAGATCTTTTAAAAGATGTTAGTATGAGTGAATGACAACTTTATTAGTACTAATGTTAAAGTTTGAATCCTTGCTGATGATGGAGAGAAAAAGGCAGTGTTTCCATCTTTGAAGTCACTAGTCTACAATGCACATAATTACTATGGTGAAATAAAATTCTGTTAGTCTTATAAAAGGTGAGAGATACTATGTTGGCATCTTAATAAACATGGCTCTGCTACACATATAAGACTGTGTTAAAAAACTGCAAGAAACATACATTAGTACCATAGTTAAAGGTTCCAAATGTTATCAATTAATAAAATGCCAAACTTGTTCCAGAAAGGGAAATCATAAGCTTCCATATGCTGAAATGCACACATTTCTCTTTGTTGGATTTTATCACTTCTTTCTCTGAAAAGCAGTAAATTTCAAGACAATTAGAGGGGCTCCCTGGTGGCACAAGGGGTTAAGCACCACACTATGAGGCATCTGCAGCCTCTGCAGCAGGAGTTCAATCCCCAGCCAGGGAGGGGACCCACATGGTGCAGCAGACCTCTCCTGCCTTGCCCGCTATTTCCCTCAGCGATGTGCTCCCCACTGTGTCTCTGGTGAATCCTCTCACCCTCCCCCCTCCACACACCTCTGGCCTGTACCCCAGTTCTTGTGTGCATAAATAAATAAATCTTAAAAAAAAAAAAAGATAATTAGGGATGGTGAGAAAGTAAGTGTAACTGGTAAGCAATAGCTTATGCTACTGTTTGTATGATTAAAGAGAATATTTTACCTCAGAATTGGACACACCAGTTGCAGTCACTTCTTTTGTTTTATCTACTTGCTGAACAAGGAGGTCACAGTAGAGTCTTAGTTCTGACATTTTGGTTTTCAAGTTCTCAGTGTTTTCGGCAAACTCTAAATGACAAAATGATAGTAATGCAATCATAAAAATGAATAATTGATTGACCAGTTAGCATTCAACACCAATCTGATCTGCCCCAAAACAGATGTTTACAGAATGGGTTACAGGATATGATTTAGGTGAAGATAGGGGAGCAAATAAACAGAAAAAGGAGATTTCCAATCTTTTACAGTAAACAGCGTTATTTCTTGAACCAACATATTGCACAGTCCCCCGTAAAGGAAGGCAACAGGACACTTCTGATCTATTTGTGTCCAAACTGGGAGCAGAGTCAAGGGTTCATTCTGGCCTCAGTTCTGCCACACAGTTCTCCCTCTCTGTAAAAGGGGATACCAGCCAGCCCACCTGCTAAGACGGTGCTCACATGTGGGAAACGGCGCCCAGTAACACGAAATCACTGCTTAATAAGACTTATCAATCCGGCCTCCCCCGGTGGCGCAGTGGGTTAAGCAACGCACTACGAAGCAAACCGCAGCCACTGCAGCACGAGTTCGATCCCTGCTGCCGGCCGGGGGGGGACCCACATGGTG
>JAGFMF010011726.1:9503136-9518732 GCA_019455555.1 Galemys pyrenaicus | reverse complement strand
TCCCCTCTCTGTCTGTGGTGAATCCTCTCACCCCCCTACACCTCTGGCCTGTACCCCAGTGCTTGTATGCATAAATAAATAAATCTTTAAAAAAAAAAAAAAAGACTTATCAATCCAGGGCTTGCCCCGCATGCTGCCTATCGAAGCTAATGGCATCTCTGCACACCCGCGGCTCCCTCATCAACAACACACTCCAGATGCAATCATCGCTGCCTCTGGTTTTTTTCTCCATGAAAAAACTGTGTATTACCATCTGAGCTGAGTCAGAGTTGACAGGATCTAGAATGTGCTCCTGACTTAGCGTTAAAAACAACTCACGATGTGGTCATCTTACCGTGTCTACATGAAAAGTTAAGCACATCCCCCATACATGAGTAAGGTAAAATGGAAAAGTGGTCAGGCTTTTCTGCCCTCCCACCACTGGTGTCGGCAATGGACCCCCGTGGTCCTGCACGCGTGCCTAGTGGCAGACACCTCAAGTAAGGTGTGGGCATGTGCAAGTGGGCGCACCTAGGCTGAGACACGTGGCATATAAGGACGGCGTCACGAGACGCTAGCAAAGGAGCAGAGAAGAGAGAGACAGAGAGGATGGCAGAAGAAGCAGAAGTAGTAGCAGAGACACGAGAGGCAAGAGAGCCCAGAGAGAGTGAAGGTGTGCCCCATGCCTGCCATGTACCTGGTCGCCTCTGAGATAATGATGCAATAAAAGCTGAGGGCTCCAGGACTCCTCCTTGACCCGTCTGCCAGAATTACTGAGACCATGCCCTGTGCCCTGCTGGCGCTACACTTGTCATGACAAAGGTCATGTAACACTTTTTCCCAGAGGCCCTCGCTCTCACTGATCTCAGGCGTACCCACGAGCTGAGAGAGCTCAGGCAGTGAGCTTGACCAGTCCAAACAGAAGCTTGAGTCGTGGTTCTCAGGATCCCTACTGGTGGCAAGTTAATGCAGAACCTAACATTTAAGTATCCATCCTGCCTCAGGGAAAGGGAGAAGTGGGGTGTTACTGTAGAAGGCACTGTGTCCCCAGGCCCCTATGGCTCAGCAATTCTTTATCAAAGGTCAGCTGTGTGTCAGTCTGGGCACTAGACAGTTTCGTATCGCTTCTCCTCCGCCTCTGGGCTAAGATCAAGTGCAGACAGTTTCATATCACTAGATCACTACATCTTTTTAAAATAGGAGGCAACTGAGATCCAGTGAGAGTAAGTGACCCATGTCATGGTCACAAAACCAGCAACTTGAAAAGCCGAGTTATTAACCTGATTGCAACTGGCTCCAAAGTCTTTACTTTTTCTACTATGATATGCTAACAAAGAAGGGTTAGATACAAACCCTGGTTTAAATTCCACTGAGGTATGTATCATTTCCATGATGCACATTTGAAGTTAGGTGGTGAGGGGCACCAACAGGTGGTGACGATGACAAAAATGGGAACCCAGGTGTCAACCTGGGGTGATTCCCAAGGTCTCCGACCACACAGCAACACTTGCCTTTCTCCTTCTGCGTCCTGCTGTCTGTGAGGCAAGCCTTGGCCGACCCCAGGGCCACCAGCCACCGCTGGCGCTCAGCCACACTTCTGGCCTTCAGGTAGAAGTACTGCTCTCCAGGAATGATCAGGTCCATGCGTGTGTTATCGACCGAATGAACTGGGAGCAAGGTAGAGGGAGATTAGAGACCGAGAAGGACCCTACTGGATAGTTAGCCTCCAACCCACTCAAATTCTCATGCAAACTTAGTTCTGGTCACTGAAGGCTTCTTCCAAGAAAGGGTGCCAGCTGTCACTCCCTCTTCTAGTTTATTTACCTCTTCCAGACACCTCCACGGGTGAAGAGGGAAAAACTTGGCTGCGAGGTATGGCCAAGACTTAAGTCTAAAAAAGCATTCCTATGTAAAAGTAGATGCTTAGTTATATAGAATACACACAGAATCTCAAAGGACATGTCAAACTAAACTGCTTGTAATTGGAGGACTCTGTTCTTTGCTTCTTGTGCTTTTTAGTTTTCCTATCATACACGTTAACTTTAATAAAATAAATATTACTTTAAAAACTTGCAAAAAAAAAAGCATCTCCAATTTGCACTAGGATCTTTATCAAAATAGAGAGGGACTCTTTCGGCTTGTGTATGTGTGAAGTATGACATTTTAAGGCCAACAAGTGGCCTTGGATTTATTGGAAAGCAATCAAGAGCACAATATTTTTTCTTTCCTACTTTCTTTGACAATCCTGATAGAAAGTGTGAGAATGCCTTCAGAGCCCTTCAGAAGCATGCAAACCATACGCTCCCTCACACACCCCACCATCACCTCTAGCATTCCCTTTGTATGTGCCTGAGTCACTTCTCAAGCATGTCTGAAGATTCCCCAACCAGGAAATAAAGGCTAATGAGAGGTGCTAGCTGTTCGCTTGTTTTGATTTGACTATGTGGTGCTGGTGAGAAGGTCTGTGTGTTCTGATTTAACAGAAGTGTTTGCTGTTGCAATAAAAAGACTTAAGTAAACTTTGCACTAGCCTTGGGGGTGGGAGGGCAGGTGACTAAGGCGTGAGCAATAGATGTATAGTTAATACACTGCTCTCACATATTTGGATTACCTCAGTCAGCCTCCTTGTAAGAACTGGCTGCAGTTTAAGGTCTTATTAACAAGGCTTTCTTTTGGGACATAACACTATATATCTTTGTCTGTTCTGTGAGAGCAACACAGAAAGGTACACAAAAGTTAGCACTTGTATATTTTTGGGGAAACAGAAAGAAGAAGATCTGCAAGTCTCTCTGTTTCTCACCTTGAATTTCACAGACTGCCATTTGGATGCTTCCTTTGCAGCCTTTCCAGGCGTCTTCGGGACAGTCATAATAGGACAATACCCCCCCACACAGAAGAAACCATCGAGGCTGCCAACCTGAAAACAGACACAAAAGCATGGTCTCGATTACTGCCTGCAAGTGCAGTGCCTCCCAAGAAACAATAACAAGATGTCGGGTTCCAGCTCCAAGGAGGACACGTTCCAGGGGAATTCTAAAGGAAAGAAGTATATTAGAAAAAAACTGTATGTTTGACCCCATTTTTAGGGGCAAGATAAAATCAACATTTATTTTTAGTCATGTAATATACTGAAGTATAGAAATACTAGCAACAGTTACCTTTAGGTTATTAGATGACTGATGATTTTTATTCCCTACTTACTCTAACACACAGGACTAGTCATCTGTGGTTTTAAAATTTTTCGATGGGCCCTCCCTGGTGGCGCAATGGGTTAAGAAGCAATGCACTATGAAGCAGATTGCAGCCACTGAGCCATGAGTTCGATCCCTAGCCAGAAAGGGGACCCACATGGGGCCGCAGTCCACTCCTGCCTCGCCCGATGCTCCCCTCAGCAGCGTATTTCAGTCCATCTGCCTGTTCTGTTCCCAACTCTGTCTCTGGTGGATCCGCTCACCCCTCATACCTCTGGCCTGTACCCCAGTTCTTGTATGCATATAAATAAAATCTTTAAAAAAATTTTTTTTGTTCTAAATGATCACTGTGTCCTGAATGTTACTGCTATCATATACTTGCTCTCCTCCTCTTATCCCAAACCCAGAAATGGGGCAAAAGATTATACTGCCCTGCAACATCCCCAAGTGCTATCTAGTACGGCTGCTTAAGGTGACTTTGACTTACTATTTAGAGCTGATCACCGAAACGGACGAAACTTAAACCTTCAAGACCTCAACTACTTTTACTTCAGAGAACTTTCAGGGACAAACCGTACATCATAGAAATATCTATCTTAGCTAGTTCTTTTATACGCCCTCTATATTTTAGTCAAACCAAATTTGTTACATTCCTGCTTTTGAGCCAGCTGGATTTTCTTCCTAAAATGCCATCCCCCTCTGCATTATCCTGGTCAGCCTCCCCAGACACGTTTTGGGTTTTTTTCTCTGAAATGCAATTCCCTTTTCATTTCTCTCATGGGACTCTTCAGAGGTTGGGGCAACCAGAAAAGGTTAGTGGGAGCTTTGGGCATAAGACACCACTTGAGGTTAAAGTGGTGTTGTCAGTTTATTAAATTGTAACAGGAAATTAGTGCATGTCTGGGAACACCCTCAAGCTTCCCATAAGGGAAACAATGTAGCACATCAGGAGGCTAAATGGTCAATGGCAAATCTAAACTTAAGTGCAGGGGTTAGGTGGCAGGAGAGATGCTCATTCTTTAAGGTTTCAGGGTCTAAGGGCCAGAATACTCATGCTGACAAAGCAACACATCTACCATTTCCTTTAAATAAAACTGGTTAAACCGTGATTCTCAACATCCACACTTTAATAATTCAATACCTGAATCACTAAGAAATATCGTGCCACACACGTCTTTCTTACCAAACATAAGCAGTCTTTTCTAAAACTGTGGCTCACCCATTTAATTTTATTCTTGTTTCCTCTGCTGGCTGTCAGGTACCCCTCCCCCACCTTATTTTAACATCAACACAAGTCAATTACTGGCTAGTAAAACACTCTGGACTTATAAATATTTACTCCATAAAGTAAGGCTCCCTGGTCTTGGCATCAAATGCCACAAAATTCAAACTTGACAGCCACTGTTAGCTACCACCCAGGAAACCACACTGATCATCAGACTATGCCTTGAGCAAGGAAGCAGAACTCACAGAATTAGATATTACTAGTGATATTTTAGCACTTTTGCAAGAGTCTGCTTATTTATAACTTAGACTACCTTCCCTCACTGAAGCACAAGAATCAATTTGTGAGAAATGAAAGAGTGGCCTACCTAAGGACACATAGGAGTTTTGTTTTTTTTTTAAAGATTTATTTATTTATGCATATAAGCACTGGGATACAGGCCAGAGGTGTGGGGGGTGAGAGGATTCACCACAGACAGAGCAGGGAGCAGAACAGGCAGATCAAGGGAAGGGAGGGGAGCAGCAGGCACAGCAGGAGAGGGCTGCTGCACCATGTGGGTCCCCACCCTGGCTGGCAGCAGGGATCGAACTTGTGCTATAGTGGCTGAGGTTTGCTTCATAGTGCGTTGCTTAACCCACTGCGCCACCAGGGAGGCCCGACACATAGGAGTTTTTAGGAGAGCAGGGAAGAAAACTTGGTCTTGTATGCTGCTCCTTCTGGCATAAAAACCCGTGAACCCTGACCCTTCATTTCTAGAAAGCTATCCTGGCATATCTTTTTGCTTACAGCTTAACTCTGATGACTCTGATGTGAACACTTCCCAAATCCACCATGACGTTTTGGTAGAAGGATTTCAGGATATCCTCAATTACTGTATTTTTTCAAATTTAGGACCCCATCTACAATAGTCAGGATTCTCCAGACAAACCAAAGCAATAGTATATGTATGTGCATATGTACACAGTATAAGAATCTGTATCTATTTACCTACGATATTCTCATATTTATTATAAGAGACTGACTTACAGAGAATGAGAAATTTTGAGATCTGCATTGGGCAAGCTGGAGCTCCAGTCTGAAAGTCAGCAGACTCCAAACCCAAGAAGATGTTTCTTTCAGTCCTAGTCCAAAGCAGAAAAGGACCAATGTTCACTTCTTCTATTCAGGTCTATGGTTGGCTGAGACCCATTCACACAAGAGAGAGCAATCTACTTTACTCAGTCTACCCATTCAAATGGGAGAACACGGCTGAAATTTTCTCAGAGGACCCAAGGGTGGAATCCATTGAACCCTACACCTCATCAAAACGAATTCTAAGATGCTTCCTGATTTCAGTTACTGAAATGTGAAAAAATGTCTACAGCTTGAGAAAAGTGGTACGAAACTAGCTTTATCTTACAGAATTCTGAAAAAGGTTAAACAGAACTCCCTTCTTCCCACAAACACACACACATACACACAAAGCACACCTGCAGTTCTTTTTGAAAGTACCTGATGGACTAGAATAGTAACTGAAATAATACCTTTCCTGTAGCAGGTTCATTTACCTAGAAGTTGTCATTATATTTGGGGCAGTTCAATATATTGTTTTTGCAGTCTGTATGTAACTACAAAAACTGTGATCAAGAAAAACTTTTCTTTAAAGCATAAAGTTCGTGGAGTTTGAAAAGGTCCATTAAGAGGATGCAGAAGTCTCATTGTAAAGCATGCAATTTACTGGGGTACAGACCAGAGGTGTGGGGTGGGTGAGAAGATTCACCAGAGACAGAGGGGGGAGCAGAACAGGCAGATAGACTGAAACACACTGCTGAGGGGAGCAGCCGGAGAGGCAGGAGAGGTCTGCTACGCCATGTGGGTCCCCTCCCTGGCTGGCAGGGATCGAACTTGTGCTGCAGTGGCTGTGGTTTGCTTCACAGTGCGTTGCTTAACCCACTGCAACACCAGGGAGGGCCCTGTATCACATGCAATTTAAAGGCAGAGCAAAGAGTCTTGAGTAGCACTGTGACACACTGCTCTTTCTGGCGCTGGAAGCTCCATGATGCCCAGAGCTGGAAGCTCAAGCACAACTTGGGAATGATGAAAATATGAAAAAAGAAGAAAGCGTGAGGAAAAGGCCATTAAACTACTTCCTATTTTAATCAATCTGCAATTACCTTCAGTTATTGTGAAGATTAATCTTATTTTTCCTCTCAATTGAACTAAGGGGTACCCAAATGCCTAGTAAAGATTACTGTGAGGTGCGTCTATGAGGGTGTCACCAGGAAGATCAGCCTTGAATTAGCAGGCAGAATAAAGAGTGTCCAGTGCAGGTCAGCACCAGCCCATCTGCTGGGGACCTGAATAGAAAAGGCAGAGGAAGGCGAGAATTTGCACTTTCTGCAGCAGCTGAGACATTTATTTTCTCCTGTGCGGGGACAATGGCACCTCTGGTTCTCAGACTTTTGGACTCTACATGGTTTACACCACAGCATCCCAACACTCAAGGCTCCGAACTCGGCCTGAATTACATGAGCGGCACCCCTGGTTCACCAGCTCACAGACAGGAGGTCATGGGAACTCTCAGCCCCCACAAATACAGAAACCACTTCCTGTTTTTATTTTTAGTTACTAATTTTAATTTTGTGGCTACATTATTGCTCCTCCATATGTGCACATGTTCCACTCACCTTCCACCAAACCACCCATGCCAATTCCCATCTGCCTCCTTCTTTAGCGATTCCCTCTGGTAACCACTAAATTATTTGACTAAGTCCAAGATTTATCCCCGCTGTATTTTACCTATGTAGTTTACCGGCTGTTTATATTACACACTGAGTGGAAACATCTATCTCTTTCACGTTGACTTATCTCACTTAAGATAATCACTCGAGGTCCATCCCTTTTGTCCAAAAAAACACTCTAACTTTTTAATAGCTGTGCAGTATTCAGTTGGGAATATATCGCACGATCCCTTTGTCCATTCATCTGTTGCTGGGCACTGATGTTGGTGCCATGACTTGGCAGTGATGGACAGTGCTGCCACGAACACAGGCATATTCGTAAGTCTTTTTTTATTAGAATTTCTTATTTATTGGATAAATACATAGCAATGCTACTGCTAGATCATATAGGATTTCTGTTTTTATTTTCTAAAGGAGTGTCTATCTCAGTCTCCAGAGAGCCTGCACTAACTTGATTATCACCAACAGAGGGTAAGAATTCTTCCTCCACATCCTTGCCAACACTTGTTGCTTCCATTCTCACTGCTATGAGCCATTTTCACAGAGGTGTGGTAGTGTCTTAGCATTTTTAATATCGTTTCTTTGAAGTCTTTTCTGATAGGTCCTTTATTTCTGCACCCTTTTTTAAAATTTATATATCTTTTACATCACTATTCATTTTTTTAACAATGTTTACTTTCTTCTCTCAGTTATAGTTCCCATAGAGTTTCTACCACCAATTCACCCACGTGCCTTCACCACAGTCCCATGTACCCTTCGTATCTGTCCCAGAACTTCTGTGCTGATTATGCTTTTCTACCATGCATTAGGCCATTCCTTGCTTCCTCCGCATGCATGTTGCCTTATTCGTTTTTTAGTGGAAGGGGAACTGTGAGTTTACCTTTGTTTTTCTGCTCAGTTTATTCCTGTGTGAGGTAGGGGCAGGAGGGGAGTATGCAGCTTAAATAATCAATCTCGGGCCTCCCCTGGTGGCGCAGTGGGTTAAGCAACGCACTATGAAGCAAAACGCAGCCACTGCAGCACCAGTTCGATTCCTGCTGCCGGCCAGGGCGGGGACCCACATGGTGCGGCAGACCTCTCCTGCTGTGCCCGCTGCTCCCCTCAGCAGTGTACTTCCATTGATCTGCCTGTTCTGCTCCCTGCTCTGTCTGTGGTGAATCCTCTCACCCCCCTACACCTCTGGCCTGTACCCCAGTGCTTGTATGCATAAATAAATAAATTTTTCAAAAAAAAAATAATCAATCTCAGTTTTGCTGTGAGGGAGGTTGGTCTCCTCGACCTGCTTCCCTTTCTCTATATGGATCTGTTCAGTGCTTCAACTACTCTAACTCCCTAGCCCACCTCCATGCTGCTCCTTTTTGCCACAGATTGTGCCCTGTGAAACTTGAAATTTCCTCGCAAGGGAGTCCAGTCCTGGCCACAGGCTCACGCCCTGGGATTCAGCGGGTGACAGGAAGGAGGTGCAGAGTGGGGCATGCACCCCAGTGTCTGGCTACGGCCACAATAGGCACCCGTCTTCTGCTGCACCACTTCTGAGGCACCAGGGCTGCAAGTTCCTCACACTCTCTTGATACTTTCCAAGAACTCGGTGCATTTTCTCACCAGTATCCTCTCTGCCACTGGGCTGGCGGTGGAGCCCAGCCTTGCTCTGCCTGGTGACCCCTTCATCTCTTACTTGTGGGAAGGTTTGCGAGGAGAGCTTTTCTCACCTGTGCCAACCATGGAGTTCCCAGCGTTCTAGGTCCAGCCCGTGCCCACGTAACTTCTCTCCCTTCCACAAAGTCCCTCCAGGGAAATTCACAGGACAACAGAATACTCCATCATGCCTTGGGTTCCAACCCCAGCTCCCTGCGGGAGGACAGCTTTCCCAGCTGCACTGCCTTTTGCCTCTCTCTTCTCCTTCCTCTCAGCAGCCACCAACATTGGTTCCAGTTCTCCATGGGAAGGTCCTGGGACTCAACTGGGCAACTTCAGTCTTTCTTTGAGCAAATATCATTTTCTTTAATAGCTATTTTTAGGGGCAAAGGTGATCCCAACCTCTATTATGCCATGTTCTGGAGAGTCACACATGAGTCAATTCTATAATAAGTCTTCTCTTCTTACTGTAGGAGCCTCGGTGGCTGATGTGGCAAGATGACATGCATCTGAGGAGGTGTGATCCTGTGCCTCTGAATCATAGTATTGTAACCAGTGTGAATTCAACTTAATAAAATGCAAATAAACAGATAAAAACTCTTCTCCTTCCATCTCCTTCCTTCCTTTCCTTCTTCCCTGCCTGCTTCCATCTATATCTCTATCTTTTATTGGCTCTGTTTCTTTGGAGAACCCTGACTAACACAGTTGGAAATGATAAAATATTCAAACCTAACAAATAAACAGAAGAAAACTGTGGGTCTGTAACAATTTCTGCTTCCTTAATTACTCATGCTCCTGACAGTCCCTATTCCCTGTTTTTTTTTTGTCATCCTTCACTGGAGAAGGAATGTGATATCAGTCAAACTCCCTATTTGCAAGGAGTGGATGAAACTTCAATTAGCAAGGAAAGAATTTAAGCTAATACCAGCTACTTCTGTCAGAGATGGATCGGTAGGGGGAAAAAGAATATTTAAATGCCAACTTGTAATACGTTGTATTATCTTGGATAATTTCATTATATAAAGACTAGCAAGTGTTTATTTTTGCTAACAGCATTCACTCCCCATATTTATGTTAATAAAAATACTCTTCTCCATACTCTTATCCATGTAGTTTGGGTGAGGCTGACCACCTCTAGGGTGGACATGGGACACAGGTTTCAATGAAGTGTCACATCCCTGGTTCTCAGCGACATATTCCAAGATGGGCAAGTGACCCAATCAGAGATAACTCTGGGATTTTTGGGTCTGGGGAAAAGCAAAAAGAAATGAAGATGTAGTTTTTTTTCCTTTGGCTTGAAAATGTTTGCTAGTAGGTGCTGAGTTATTTTGCTATTACATAGGACCTAAATAAACATCATTCACAAAAAAGGGAAAAGGGTGAGAGGACTTCAGGCAGGTAGGGAAAGGAAAGAAATCTGGATGGCAGTGCTTAAACACTTCAATCAGACCACATCATACCTGAAAATTCCCTTTGACCTTCTCAGTTAGGTGATCCAATAAATGTCCCTTTTTACTTCAAGCCTAAATTGGGTTTTCCTATAGACAAAAGATCATCACACTAAGTGTAGAAAAAGTGTTTGACACAATCTAACAACCTTTCATAACAAAAACACTCAACACACTGGGAGTGGAAAGGAGTTTCTTCAATCTGACAAAGCAGCTACAGAAGATAACACCGCAGGTAACACCTTACTTAATGGCAAAAGACTGGATGCTTTTCCCTGGAGGTCAGGAACAGGACATGAATGCCTGCTCTGGGCACCTGTAAGGCAGAGACGATCTGCAGGGGAGAGGAGGGAGCAGGACCAAACAGGGTGGGCAGAGCACCAGGGACTATGATGATGGTACATGGGCGAACTGGTGGTGGGAATTTCACAGGGACTATACACGAGAAAACAGACACTGTACAAAAATGAAGATTGATGTAAAAAATACATAAAATTAAAAAAAAAAAAACCTAAGTAGTCTAATAGAAAAGTCTACGAAACAAGCAGAAAAAAAAAAAGTGAAGAATGCCTCTTCTGGCCACTCCAACACTATATGGCCAGGGCAGTTAGAGAACAAAATGAAATAAAAAGCACTCAGGTTGGGAAGGAAGAAGTTAATCTATCTCTCTTTGCAGTGATACTCTTGTATAAAACAACAACAACAACAAAATACCAACACACACAGCAACCCTTAAGGAACCCACTAAAATTCTATTAGGAAAAATGAGTTCATCAAGGCTGTAAGATATAAAACCAATTGCTAAATACCAGTTGGATTTCTATACAGTTATAATGAACAACCTGAAAATTAAGAAAACAATTCAATTTATCATAACATCAAAAATATAAAATATTTAGGAATAAGCTTAACAAAATAATTGTAAAAGTTACATCCTAAAAACTATAAAACATTAAAGAAAGTACAGAACATTTGAAAAATCACTAAAACTTTTAAGCAGTTTGTTCATTTTATATAATGCAAATGTCCTTCTATACTAACAGCAAGTTATTTGCAAAATTCACTTGTCAGTTCAAGAAATGGTGAATAAGCATTTTTAATGAGCATAGTTTTTTTCAAAAATGCACTTATATTTGTATCTAAAATGTTCTTGCACTATGTTCTTCCCTTTTTATTTCAAAACAGTCACCATTCTAAAAATCAAAATTTCTAAACAGAGATGTTCTTATTCCTTTAAAGATCTAAACCAAAAAAAAAAAAAAAAGGTGATTGTGAGTCATAGTCTTGACTGACTAAAAAAAGTGTAGATTCCCTTTTTTCACTCAGCAGCCTTGTGACTGCTCATCCAAATATCTCGCTATAAATATAAAGACAACTGTACTCCATTAAAGACACCAAAAATTAGTAAAAATATTGTTTAAAAATTTACACAGTGAAATTTTTTCTTTGGTTAACAGCTCTGGCTTTTGATAAAGACAAAGTTCTATCACCACAGTAACCAAGACCAAAAAATACTTCATTATCCTCCCTTCAAATGTCCCTTGTGCTACCCTTTATGCCTCCCCCAAACTTTATCTCAGGGCAACCACTTTTATTTTCATTTTAGTTAAAAATACTTTCTAATTTGCTTGTAGACACCACCTTTGTGTCTTTATGAAAGATAAGTGTATTGTATTGATGTGCATCTACTTCTGGGAGGACTGTTATTTTTCATGGATCTATTTTTTGACTTGTTCATCATAGCACACAATGTTTATTACTGTAGCTTTATATTAAGTATTGAAGTCGGGTAGCATCAGTCTTAGGCTCGCAAAATAAAATTTATAACTAATTTGTCAATACTATAAAATAACTCACTAGGATTTGGGCTGGGATTCCATTGAATCTACAGGTCAAGTTGGGAAGTAATCATAGCTTCACAAAATTGAGTATTCCTATTCATACATATGGACTATCTTTCTGTTTATTTAATATTCTTTGGTTTTACTCACCAGATTTTAATAGACTTCCTAATAAAGATCCTGTACATATTTTTCTAGGTTTCTAAGTATTTAATTTATGTAGACTAATATAAATGGTATGTTTTAAATTTCAAATTCCCCTTGTTTATTGTTGCTATATAAGAAAGCAATTGACTTATATATATTAATCTGGCATCCTGCAACACTGCTAAAATCACTTATTAGTTCCAGGTTTTGTCAGTTCTTTCAGATTTTGTACGGCGATGATCATGTCATTTGTGGACAAAGACAGCTGTATGTCTTCATTCTCAATCTGTTTCTCTTATCTCCTTTCCTGCCTTATTGTATTAACCAGATGCAGTGATGCTGCAGTGGAGTGAAGCTGCAGTGGAGCGGTGAGAAGGGACATCCTTACTTTGTACTTGTTATTAGTGAGGGAGATTCTAGTTTCTTATCATTAAGAATGATGTAGGCGGGCCTCCCTGGTGGCGCAGCGGGTTGAGCGCTGCACTGTGAAGCATCCACCATACTGCAGAGCCAGTTCGTTCGCTGGCCAGGAAGGGGACCCGCATGGCACAGCAGATCTCTCCTCCTCGCCTGCTGCTCCCCTCAGCAGTGTGTTTCAGTTGATCTGCCTGTTCTGCTCCCTGCTCTGTCTCTGGTGAATCCTCTCATCTCCCGTGACTTTGGCCTATACCCCAGCTCTTGTGTGCATTAAAAAGAAAAAAAAAAAAAAAAGAATGACATGACATAAGCTATCATTTTTTAAAAAAGATTTATTTATTTATGCACACAAGAGCTGGGGTACAGGCCAGTCATGGGAGGTGAGAGGATTCACCAGACAGAGTGGGGAGCAGAACAGGCAGATGGACTGAAACACACTGCTGAGGGGAGCAGCGGGTGAGGCAGGAGAGGTCTGCTGCACCATGTGGGCCCCCTCCCTGGCTGGCAGCAGGGATCGAACTCGTGCTGCAGTGGCTGTGGTTTGCTTCATAGTGCGTTGCTTAACCCACTGCACCACAATGGAGGCCCAAGCTATAAATTTTTTATAGATTTTTTTTTTTATCGTTGAAAAGTACTAATTAAGTCAAGTCTCCTGGTTCTTTTGTCTTTAGTTTTCTTCTACAGAATTACAGTGTGAGTTTAGATAGTTCCTAGGGATCTCTTCCAGCTTTCAAAACCTATAAACCTCTATTATAATACAAAGTAATAAGAAACTCAATTTTTTTCTAGAATTTATTTCAAAATAAAGTAACAGTAAGAAAATAAAGTGAAATTAAGTTTCAGAAAGGTTGACAGTCTTTCTGAGCCAAGACCTGATTTATTCACTGTAAGATACGGTTCCTGTGCTCATGACCCAGACATAACATGCCTATAAACTATTGTATTATGCATGTTTTATAGGGATATTAACAGTAAAAAAAATCTATCATTTTTAAATTGAAACAAAGCACAGTTTTATCGATTCCTGACTACTGTGGCCTTGGTATTTTTCACAGTGTCCAAACCTAATGCTCGGCCAAACTCCACCTCATCAGAGCATTCTCTGGTACTTCCCTAGCGGCTCTCCAGACAGGAAAGCAGATGACAAACTCTTGGGTTCCTCTGCTAATGCCAGTCAGTAAGTGTTTTGCTGAGGTTGGGAAAGTGGGAAGAAGAGATAACTCTAATAGTAACAGGTAACCAAGGATTATTTAAATTAAAGACTTCTTATTTTACCATTAGTTAATTCATAAAGCTTTTTTTTTTTTTGAGCAGTTATAATATGACAGGCTTGGAGATTTAGAGAAAAAAGATCCCAGCTCTTTAAGAGTGAGAGTCTAGTGGGGGAGTTAGGCATGCATATAGTGGGTAAACTAACTTACTTTCAATTATTATATCAAATTCTCTTTAGAACCTTCAGTTAGAGCCTACTGTTCAGTCATCTCTGCTGTGTGACTTGGGCTACTTAACTGGGTATTTTGTTTTGAACAATGCCTCATGTGTCCTACCATCATCTCACTCAAGAGAATAGTCAGAAAACTTGGGTTCGTGTTCCAACTCATAACATCCAGATTTGTTATCTCAAACACATCATTGAATTCATCCGGGCATTACTTTTCAATTTGTAAACTGAGAGAGATAGACTAAACTGAGCATGTCAAGTTTAAGGTGTCATCTTCTTTCAGACTATAATGCCTCCTTTAACAGACCCAGTGTCCTCTTTCCATACTAGCTCCAAACATTAAGGGCCACTTCTACCCATCTCTCCAGGTCACTCACTAAGTCCTTCCTAATTTCCCTCATTTCTATTCTTGACTTCAAGAATAGGTCCCACAGCAGCCATACTGGAGCACAGAGTGTGAAGTTGTGCAAAGGACATCGAATCAGGGAGATCTAGACTTGTTTGCTGTGTGTAAGTTCATTCATGCGTCTTAGCTTGTTCATCTGTGAAATGGAAGATAATGCCTTCTTCTTCCCTTCCTTCACTCTCTTACCCTGTATTTCAGCTTCCTTCCTCCCTTGTCATGTTTCAGCCAACTGAATCTCCTTAAGTACAGTTTTTACCTGCTCATTCCTTCCAATAAGGAACCCCACGTGACTCCCTTACCAATTCTAAATTCTTAGCCTTGTTTGGCTGACTTGGCTTCCAACTATGCACTCAACTTCCTCCCACTCCCAGAAAGAACGTTCGTGCTTGTTTTTCCACCAAGTCATGTCTGCTCCCTCAGCCCCCGACTCCCACCATGTGCCCAGTTCTATTCCACCTACTTCTTGATCCCACCTCCTCCATGGAATTTATCTTGCCCCCTCCTAAAAAGGAAATTTCAATATCTTTCTTGACAAAGGTATGCCTTTTTCTTTGGCCAATTTTATACCCACCTTTCATTCTTTTATTTCCTTCTCTCCTAACTTCTGGCTGCATACACTGACCTCAAAAGTTGAAATGCTAGTCTCCATAACTGTTACACACATTAGCCAGCAAAACAGCAATCAGACAAGTATGATGTCAACCTCCATGATCAAAGAATTTAATATTCTAACCTGTCATTGGTGTCCCAAATTTGCCTTTAAAATTTCAATAAAAACAGCAGAGAGTAATGATACCTAAATCCCTGTAGCAACCAGCTTTGTGCAATGTAAGCCCTCTAAGTCTTACACACAATCCTCTAAGCTCCACAATCTCAGAACAACCGCATAAAGGTTGTCAAAATCATGAATTTAGCTGTAAAGCCATCTTCAGAGTTGAGAAGCAGTTCCAAAGACTATGATTTCATTGAGAACAAAGACCTCCAATACCTATACCGGGTCTGGTAAGAAGTTGATGCCCAGTATTAGTAGAATTAAAGAAAATTGACTAGGGCCTCCCTGGTGGCGCAGTGGGTTAAGCAACGCACTATGAAACAAACCGCAGCCACTGCAGCACAAGTTCGATCCCTGCTGCCGGCCAGGGAGGG